>LGTU01000834.1:0-16506 GCA_001314425.1 Phytophthora pluvialis | reverse complement strand
AAATCGTGGTAAAATGCGAATGTGTGGAGTTTTTTTAATGGACCAGCGTTGTTCAACTAGCAGATGCCAGTATGTCGCATTAGCAGCGTTATTTCCAACAGATCTGAATCTCGCTGGCTTGCCCGTTACTGCTGGGATAAGTACGATCCCATGAAAAACAGTTGGCTACATTTATGGCTTAAAAATCATTTTGTAGAGGAAAGCCGCTTCCAATCCACGAAGCGTCGCTAGAGTCGGTTTGCTTCAACATCAACTGCTGTTATTAATTTTCTGGCTTATTGACGGTTGAAGCACAGCGGCCACGGCCGCCCGAGCAGTTTGGTATTCACTTTCCAATTTGTCATCAAGAGCCAAGGGGGCAACGGGCCGAAAAACTGTGAACGTTGCATTCCAACCCCTGTAGTGCACTGTGGAGTTTAAGAGGTCGCGTGGTGTGATATTAGTGGGCAGTTGGCATTTGTGGCTTCCGTGGTTCTTACAGCTACGAAGTTGCAGCCTAATCCTATCTAGCTGCACGGAGTCTGATTACATCCATTTTGGTGGCGAGTTGGTTAGTGGAGTAGGAATTATTAAGTAAAGTAAAATACAGCCAATCAGAGTTCAAGTGAGTTTATTAGCACACTGCACGGTGGCAAGGCTTATGTAGTAACCTCACAGAGAGAAAGAGAACGACTCGTCCGAGTCATACTGGGTCTCGCGCTGCGACGTAGAGAGACGCGTGCTGTAAGGCTCTGGACGGGAGCGCAGCTGTTGACGCATGCGGTAATGTCGCTGCGCCCTAGCCCGTTGCGTTCGAACGCGATCTCCCATTGCCTGATACTTCGAGAGCACCCTGCCGTAATGCTCGCTGTCACGAGCCCTAAGTGGCATCAACCCGCACGTTAGCGCGACACAAAGGCGAGCGACGGCATCGAACCGGTTCTCGTTCCACTTGAACGTCGCGTAGGTAGCCTTCCAAAGCGTGCACATGCGGCCAAAGAAGTTCTCAACCAGAACACGATCCGCCGAAACAGCCTTGTTGCTCTAGGGTTCCTCCCCGCGGCTGTTGCTTTGGTTGAATCATACGAAGCATCCGTCCAGCGCCTTAATAACCCTTGTCCACCAAGACACCCCACATCTGAGGAAACTGAGTCGGTTCACCACCCATTTCGGGGGACGACGGGTCTTCTTTGCGTAGCATCTTCCGATGAATCGAGAGTCGATCCAGCATCATGGTGAGGTCCGATGTCGAGCCGGGTGAGTGGTCTGAAACATCAACCGCGAGTCCTGGTGGCGCAACAGAATACTCGATCTTGAATCCGTAAAGCTTGTGCTTGGCCGAGAAGTAGACCTTTATTATGTTTTTTTTTTTTGCTATTGCGGATGCAAGTTAGCTGCAAACATATTGACAGAGATAATTTCGTAAACACCGCAACTTAGACAAATGCGTTCATTTGAAACGGAATGATCGTTAAGCTGTTTTTGAGGGGGTTTTACTGGAGGATTTTGAAGTCGCGCCATCCATTTTTCGTATCTAAACGGGAAGCGAGAAAACGGTGGAAAAGCAATCCACTCCAGATCGAGGCAGCAGAAAGCGGGCTGGAGGACGACTGTGCGTACGAGTATGCGAGTGATAGTGAGTCCACTGAGATGGATGGAGCACTTCCCGACGGTGAGGAGAGTGGTGAAGTGCCACCGCGTACTGTGACGTCTCTGAAAGAGCGCTCGGGGTGCAAGTGTGGCTGTTTGGACTGCAAGGACCTGGAGACCACCATGCTGATACAGTCTCTACCGAAGATGATGAAGCGCGAGGGGCACGTGAGTGTCATGACGGCAACGTCTGTTGCCGAGGCTGCTGATTCGTCTGCTCACCAAGCTTCATCTAAAGAGCGGAGACGTTTCGCCTACATGCCTCCGGTCGTTGGTGTTGTGTGTCGGGGGGGGGGGCTTCATTAGCCGTAAACAAGAAGCCAAATCGTCAATGAAGCCGTCATCTAATTGGCTGACCATGTCTTGGACATGGAACCAGGAATTCAATTCAAAATGATCGTTAACGAAGGCAGAATTTCACGTGCCTTTTTCAAACGGTTCTAGGCATTGCTATGAGCTCTAGAAGACGTTATTCGCTTCATAATTGCCTACAGATCATTTTGGCCGAAGAAAAAATAATCGACCACATGCCTCAAGCAAGAAGATACTTTTTTCAAGCCGCCATAACGTTTGTTCTACCCAAGGCTTTTTGGCAAGCAAGGGCTCTATCGTGTAGTCCAGACGCTAAGCTTTTCAATGGTGTGCGCAACTCCAATTTGAGGTTAAATAGTTAACAATCATTTGGTTTTGAATCGACTCAAATTATGACTCTATATAGGAATAGAGTCATTGTTTGCAACCTGCATTATTGTACAGTAAACTAGTATGGCAGCGTGCTGCCATACTCCGACGGCGATTGGTCGCCTTGGGTTGCTAAGGGGCCAATGCTCACCAATATTTAAGCAAATATTTTCTGCACCGCCCCCCAAGCCCCAAGCTGCATATGATATTAAGTAGGTTGAAGTTCCGAGGGTTTTCAATATCTAACTAATCACGAGAACGCAGACGTGTGCGATCGCCTGCTGCACACATTGCCGAGGGGGTGAGCAAGATGAGCGTATCCTGCTCCCGCGATGGCGGCTATGCACCCTAACGTCGATTCCTTGCTATGTTGTGCATGCCCCGCAGCCCCGCAAGATGCCGAAAGATTGCCACGCGAAGGAAACGACAGCCTTGACACGACAGCCTCGACAACTCGACCCGCTGCAATGTCAATACCCTTCCCCGTGCAGCAACGAGAGGGCTTTAAAAGCTAACGGTGAGTGACACTAGCTCTGGGATGAGCATCGTGATCACCAGAATGCTCTCCAGCGTGATCGCTATCAGAGAGCCAAGAAGAAGAAAAGAAGGAGAACACGAAGCGCGCACCGTCCTCAACTCGCATGGATAAGATAGCCCAGCCCTCGGCAGTCCTGTTGCGAGGTCAGTGCGGGTCTACTACCGATTCGGCAAATCAACCAGACGTATCCGTTGATTGTGGCCTCAACCAAGCTGCAGCTTCTACGGATCGACCGCGTAGCCGTCGCAATTGCGATATCGCTAGGGATGTTGGCTCGGCAACACAGCGTATGGAATCGCCAACGACGCAGTGCTCGCGGCTTCCAGATTTAACTACTACTGGCGAGAATATCCAGCCGAATTTAATCGCTTCGTCACGTGCGCAAGTGACGCATATGGATTTAGCGCATGACACTGGCATTCCAGCGCAACCTCAACACGCACCGTGCATGCACCACTATGCTACAGCCCCCATGCAGCATCACCAACTGGTCTACATATTAGTGCAGGCCATTCCGTTGGCAGCACGAGCTCCAGCACAAATGTACGCGGCACAACAATCTCCATTACGCTGTTGTATGGCTGCTCAAACTGAATCCACCCCGATGGTCTTACCAACGGGCGATCCAGTTACTACCGAGTCGCATGTGCACGGACAACAGTTCGTGGTTCCAGTTCCTCAAGTCCAATATGCAGAGACTGCATCGTTCCAGGCCTGCGTTGTGCCATCAGCACCTAGTCTCTCTGCAGTGTGCTCGCAACATGGCATGTGCGTGGCCTCTTAGACGGCGTCTCCAACGATTGAGGTAAGCGGCAGTACCCTCACGTTTTTGTTCACCAAGTCAACTCATAACATTTTGATTTGTCATTTAGCAGGAACGTGGTGGTTCTAGTCCTGAGCACAGCAACACGTCAAGCAATAGCGATTGCCGCCTCCACGAGTTGTAAATGCCCATTTTGCTTCGTGTTTCGCGATGTTGGAGCACCACAACACGGGGTATTCTCAGTAGCCGAACGATACTCTTAACGTAATTGTTTTTAATGCTTTCAGTATTTATGCCAATATTAAACGCAGATCAGATCGTGGATGGTATACTACGAATTATAAAGCCCGACAAAGTTTTCATTAAAAAGTTTATTGCTTTAGCAAGTTCTGCTATGAATTCTCACCAGGTACGCTTAGTCTTCAATAGTTGACTCATTCTCCGACGCATCACTGGGGATGTACTCCGACGATACAGCACTGCTCGATTCCGCGGCCATGCCGTCGCTACCATGACCTTCGCTCTTTGATTCTGATTCCCAAATATATCTTCGTCGGACAGTTCGTCTGGTGCAAGGAGGGCTGCGGGTATAAGTCGGTCCAATGTCGCGGTTGACGAGCTGTTAGTGCCTATAGTGCTCTCGTAATCATCAGCACCTTCAATGTTACTGCCCTGGTCGCCTCTTGGCGGTGGTCCCAGCTCCTGGCGCTTCGGCGGCCTACTCGGCGAACCGTTCCCGTCGTGCCGTGCTTGGGCATCTGAAGCCACAGGAGATCCACGTCTTGAATCCGGCGAACGCTGCCCCACTGCCCGTGCCTGCTGCAGCTCCGCCAAGAAACGTTGGCGATGGTCTTCGCGACGGCGCTCGCGCTCCTCAACAATTATCTCAAGTTGTACATCGTGATAGCTAGCATCGGCCCGATCAGACGCAGCAATTGCCTGCGCGTACTCCAAACGGCGGTGGCTCAGCTGTGTCACCGCATCATCCAAAGTAGAATTACCAGCACGGTGATGCTGCTCTAGTTGGTGGAGGGCTCTCTCGGCGACTATAATAGCAGCGCCGCTGATGCTGCATCTTCACGGCGAATAGCCTGTTCCCGAGTCGTGGTTGCTTGCTGCATAGCACCACCGACAAAACGAAAGTGAACAACTACACGCCACAGCGCTAGAATTGTTTAACCCTGCTAACCGATAGCTCGTCGCCTTAACCATCAAGGAAAACCCACGGAGAGGTTCTGGAGTTTTACCGTAAATCACCTCACCATTTACGAATAGTATTAAAAGAGTTCGCTTGTTCTCCGCGACTTCCACATACCGTTAACAACAGACAGGGAATGGTCATCTGGGGAGCATTGCGTTGTTGTGAGCTAGTGCAACCGCTTTCATGCGGAGCACCACCAACTAGGCAACTTCCAAGGTTCGAGCGACAGCATCCGACACGCGCTTTTTTCCTTGCCCTGGAATATTGATATCTTTTCAGGGGTGGCGGTCAGTTTGTCGATAGTTAGCCGCTGTGAAATTGCGATTGAGTTTCGATGTTTAATGCAACATACGTGAATGCTATGTTCGGGATTGAATTGGAGTGAAATACGACGTTTGTGCAAGTGAGCCCTTGCACTTTATGAACAGTCATTGCGTAAACTAACCGAAGTGGAATCCCTCTTCTCACCACGCGTAGGTCGCTCGACTGTTTTCCCCAGGACATCTCTTTCAGTTCTATGGGTACGATATTCGGCACTTCTTCCAGAAGAGAGGGCCCTATGTACGCATCGGTTATCCGCACAAGCACAATAGGCAAATTGCTACCAGACACAAACATGAAGTCGTAGACTACAGCATTGGTACCATTGCACAATCCAGCAGCTTGAGCCATGTTATAGGTAAGCGTAACAGGGGCCCCGATGCATAATTGCACTTTATTAGCGACTATTCTGTCACGATCCGCATTGAGCATCTGTGCATTCTTCACGAGAGCTTGTACAGCTCCAGCATGGATATCTCTCTTAGTAGTCAGCCGCTTTTGCTGAACAAAATGCTGTGGAGAAATAGTAACTATCGGTTTGTTAGCTAATGCAATATTTTTCTCGTTTGCGACTGCCACGTCGGCATTCTTATAGGCGATATGCTTCGCTCTGTTAGTCCATTCCGGATCGCCGATGGTCTGTAAGCAGCGCGTGTTGAAGAGGTCTACGTCAGCTTGAGTAGGCCTCATTTGCCGCAATCGACGAAGAGCACTGAACCACTCTGGATCAGGCTTTCACCTATTCTGACTAGTCAGCGTACATACATGCTCGATACTTGTCCATATTTCTCGTCCACGTCGCTGTACTTCATTTGATATCTTTGCTAGTGGGGTTGACAGTGCACTTGGCACGACAGGATCTAACTGAGCGGCGTCACCTGTGAAGTAGACATCTCTTCCACCTAAAAGCTCTTCTGAACAGCCAGGCCAAATTTCTCGCATGTGTCTGTCTATCCAATACAACATACCACAGGAAATCATATTAAACTCGTCGGTGATGACCAAGTGAACATCTTTAAACTGTTGCTGCATCCTTTTCAGCTTTGTTGGTCCCGATTTCGAGTCTAGGATTGATTTCTAGAGAACGGAAAAAGCTGATTTTGAAAAGGATGCGAATCCTAATGCGGAGCAGAGTGTCAAACCCTTGATGTCGAACGGTGCTGTGCCCTGGTGAGCTAGAAGTAACACCCGTTTTGACGGGCGACGCGTTGCGCGGTGCTCCCAATACACGTTATGTACGTCCTTGACTAAATGACGGATTAACCAGCTTTTCCCGGAGCCACCTTCACCATTGATGGTCATCCGTAGCGGTTTACAAGGTGCCTTATCTAGTGTAGATTTAAAGCGTTTTCTCGATTGCTCCATTCCGAGCGCAAACGGAATCCACTGCGAGTCGGTCATTGTTTTCTGAGAAGGTTCACTATCATCGTCAATAGGATAGCTATGATGAGAGCGACTTCGTTCTTTTTGACGAAACGCGTCTCCCAGTGAGTGTAGTTCCTTCCGCTCTTTTAACCATGGCGTCAAGCACACTTTGATAAAATCGCGAGCTTTTGCAACAGTCTCAACAGAATAATTCTGTCTGGATTTCCACTCAACTTCGGTAGCGGGATCACTATTTGCGTTGTCCACAGTTGGTGATAGTGCTTGGGTTTCCTCGCTTCTATTGCTTATGAAAACGTACTCGGAAGCCGGAAAGGATGCGATATTACATGCTTGATGGGACGACTTTAGCAGATCTAGCTGGCGTTGGCGGGCTAATTTAGCATTCGACTCTTGTTGTAGCTCTTCGTTTAGCTGTGAGTCTTGCACTTCTAAAACGCGAGCTGTACATGCTTCATCAGATGCTGGTAAGTCATCTATGCATCGCCATGGAACGTAAAGATACATTTCCGAAAGCAAAAGCACGGATTCGCAGCGTCCGGCCGCATCCACGGAGGCTTTTGAACTACAACTACCTTTTAGCGCCGCTTGATCCAACCTTCCCCATCGATACGTTTCCAGATACCAGATTCGTCCATGTCGGCTCTGATTGAATCAATTGGTTCGTACTCTTCTGCAAATGTTGCTAGCGTCATGCTTTGAAAGAGCGCATTATTTGGTCGCTTCATATACGCTCGCTCAATGGACTCGATTCGAATTTCAGTCGCACCAGGCTCGTCTGCAAGAGCGGTGAGACCTTCTACACCTCGTGGTTCCACACGGTGCAAGCGACTCTGGTGCTGCAGAACTTTCAGCTTTACAATCGATCGAGATATGCGATGCATTGGCAAATTGCGCAGCAATATGTAGATCGCTTCAGGTGCTCCAACTTCTCGGACAGAGAGGGTTGCATTTGCTACACGTTTTAAAATGGAGTGGTACGCGAGATTGAGGTCGCATCGCTGAATGGCTTGGGCAATTACACGCCGAAAACGAAGCGTATCGGGATCGGCCTTACTAATATATGCCCCTGCGAATTCAGTAGCCCCATACGAATTCCCTATTAATTGTAGGTCCATGTTAGCTCTCCAGCAGGATAGCAAGTGTGGTGAATAGTTGTTTATGGTTGAAACTTCTCGCTTCAGGTGAACTGTTAAGGAAGGGGTCCCATCAGAAACAGTGCTGGTCTCAATTTCAGTTTGACTCCGGAGATTCTTAGGAAATCCAAAACGGCATCCATTACTTTTCTTTCTGCAGGACGAATTTGCATATCATTCATGCTGTTGAACGCGTTGTACGAGCCTCGACAAATCGCAGTCTCATCCTTCCGGTCCGACAGCAGGCGGCTGTAGCGCTAATATATCAACATCATCGGCCCGATATGCGGCGCATGCAGAGCATAAACATGAATCCAATTCTTTTAGTCTTCGACAGGACTAAAATATGCTTATCTATAAAAGCAGCAAGTTCAGCTCGACTTTCGTTAGTTTGCGACATATTTAGAACGTCCGGAGCATCTTTAATCCACAGCAGACAATGTATATGTGGGGAACCACGCTGCTGGAACTCGACCCGCCGGAAGAAGTCTGCAATATCACCCAATGGTTTAGCTTTTCCGCAGAGAACTGTGTAAAAAAAGGCTTGAAATCTCCTATTGAAATGCCTTGCACTTATATCCGGATTTTCGGTCAGGTACTTGCGCCTTTCTCGAAACGTCAGGCACCTGCATTGCTCTAGCGTAAGAGAGGGATTGCATGCTCGCGCAAAATCTGGCCATATAGTGTCTGCTGCGCTCAATGTTAAGAAGAACGTGAGCCATCGTGTCCGTAGGACCCGATTCCCGATCATAGTCATTAAATCGTTTCGCGCATTGGACCAGTAGAGTCCGCTACCCCGCACGACACGAAAAAATGGTTTTAATGAATCTAACACTTGCATTGCAGCATTCAGTTCATCTTTTTCACTGTTAGATTGTGCCCTCTCAGTTGCTTCAGTGTGCTCTTGTCCACATTCAGCAGAATTCACTGCTGCAGCGCGATTGTCGGTCACATCGACGCGTCGAACTAGACCGTCAATTTGTCTGCGCTGGATTAAGTTCATGCAAAAAAACTCAAAGTTTCCGTGAATAATGAATCGCCTGTCATGCCATTTCATCAGGTGGGCACAAAACTCGGCTAAACCATATTCATGCACTCTACTTTCATGATCACCTACAGCGTGGTATCCACCGCAACCATCCGGGAATAGTGTCGGGAAGCAACCTTGCATCAGTTGCTTCGTGTTGTATTCATTAATTGAGTCTTCTTGACATCGCAGTTCTCCTATTGGTATTTCCGTATCGGCATTCTTCACTCCAACAGCATTCACCATGCGTTCTAACTCACTCTTTTTACCGTTTGCATTGCTCTCTAATTCAAAGGACTCTGTTAGATTTCCAAGTATATCTTCTCCGGAAATCTCATCTGGGGATGCTGTGATCTCACACGTAGATTCGTTTGAGGGACGCGATTTTTGATGCAAATTTGACACGACCACCCCACTGGTATCCCAAGTGCCGTCACGATCTGTGTTGCAAGAAACTGTACGGCCCGATTCGTCAACTGACGGTACGTTTTGGGATTCCGAGCACGAGATCATCCCTTGGCTCTCAGTTGAAGGACTATTCTCGCAGTCGTTGTTGACCTAATGAGTGTTGCCTCGCAGATGTTGAATTTCCGCATCCGTCACATTTACTGTTGGGACTTCCTGGCTAATGTCCATATCTTCTAGTGCCTGCAGATTTTCCTTCGAAATTACAATGTTTTTGTACAGCGGATTGTCGGAAATTAACCAAACTAGTGCACGTCGACTCAAATATGGTCGCACTCTGAAGTAGCTCGTCGAATTGTCCTTTTTTTATGCCAGTACCACAACCCCACATGTTCTCAATGGCCGAGGAAGCTCCCGCACTGTTTCAGCGGGATCGTTCCAATAGTTAATGGCATTTCCTCGAGTAAACTCCTGTCCGTCTTTATACAGATTAACACATGTAGTGAACGAGATCCCAAACCGACTAAACGTGTCTCCATACGATTCAAAACGGCAAGTTCGTTGGGTACTTCGGCTATCCGAAACCCACTGGATCGGCAGAACTTCGGCGTTTTCCGTGCCAGCATAGATCTATTGCATCTATCGCATAGCCATACTGATTTAGTGCCGTCCTCACATACAACAATGCCTTCGGGTACCATTTCGACTTCACCAAGATGGTTTCGAAGTGAAGCAAAGAAATCGGACTTTGGATCGAACAATTTACGTATAGAACTGAATGCGTTCGCTAGCTCTACACAGCTACCACACACCCGAAACAGCGGCGCGTCGATGGCCTCGAAAAAATCTGCAAGAACCATAAATAAATGAGAAACATTGTTCACGTCGATCTGCGTTGTAGCGCAATCTACAAACCTTTTTTGTCGACGTTGAGGTTGTCGTTAACCTCGCAACTCACTGGGATACTGTGCTTCTTTCGGCGCTTGCTCCGGGAAAGGCTTTGCATGTCAGCATTGCGCCTTTTAGTTTCTTCAAACCGCGCCAATCTTGCTCTTGTATGGTCTGCTTCAATGTCATCAATTGTGGATCTCGGAGCGATAGCTTTTTGTTTGTTTGCCGCACGTGACTCGCGCTTCGGTTCTCCACCTGTCTGAATACTCGTTTAGCTGTTTTGGCAGCCTTCGCTACCTTAGCCGCACGTGGCAACTTTTTCGTTTTCGCCATTCGGCCGCAGATAGCGTTGTGGTCCCAGCGAATCTGCTCACCACATTTGTCTATAATATTGGCGCACCCAACAAAGTTGCTGTGGCTGTGTTGAAGTTAGCTAGCTACCGTAGAAAGACTAGCTCAAACCCGAATGGTCCCAGGTTCAACTACCCTATTGGTAAGGAAGCAGCTGATACGATAGGATGCGTTTAAATGCGCTCAGCAAGCCAGTCGGCTTCCTGCTTGTAGTACGTGTGCGGAAACGATAACTGGCAATGAATGAACATCGCTCAACACATATACTAACGATGTTTAAATGCCTCCCATTGATTGTGGACAGCCAAATGCTTTCCCAACGTCTGTCTTGGATCTGAAGCTTGACTATCGGTCGGGTACATCCAGCTTTATACAGCGCTGCACAAGTACCAGACATAAAGGCGTTTCCCCTTACAAAACGTTAAACTGTTCAAGCACTACGTTGGCTAGCCGACGCGAACGCTCAAATCAAGATATTCGTGAACTATTCAATACCCCGTAGTAAGCTACCCGCTACAGACTCCATGGCTATGTATAGTACTACACCATATCCCACGATACGAACCCGATCTGCCGGTCGTATCGCGGCGTCGACACCATCGCTTGTCATTGCCTTCCGTTACCACAAGCAATTACATGAACCCTTTGCAGTTTGTAGATGCGCAAATACATTATTTCCTTCGCTGAAGACATAAGCAAATTAGTCGATAGGAACATTGATGAGTAAGAGAACTGGCTTACCTCGGGCTGCACAAATTCGTTTCCGTAGCTGATGGTAATCTCTTCTCCCTGTGTAGTTGCCTGTTTGGCGAAAATACCGCAGCACGTTTCTCCTGCTACTTCCCAACGCTCGATGGTGCAGTTCGAACTGCAGCTATGGTTAGCGAAGCGTGCTAACCCACCAACACGACGAGCATCAATCACCTCGCAACTGGTTATAGTCATTCCGTACGTGTTTTTGCGCTAAATTCATCCTGTTCAGCACAAGCAGCAAAAGTTAATATAGGCCTTGCATTATTAGTAGGTAACAGTCATACCCGTACCGCAAGTTCTCGTTCCAGATACATGTTTCGACTCAATACCTCGCCCACCTACTGAATCACAAGGTCGTCTTCATTGATCGCCGCATTCGCTACCAGCGCGACTCCTTTCCCAGTGATTAGTTTCAGCATCAAATCAGCGTGAAGCCCATCCTGAAGTCGTTGATTTTCGCACTTTGTTCTTGTAGCGCAGTGACCTTGAACAAATTCTGTTTGGGTCTAATCTTTAGAT
This sequence comes from Phytophthora pluvialis, assembly GCA_001314425.1. Lineage (NCBI taxonomy): Eukaryota > Oomycota > Peronosporomycetes > Peronosporales > Peronosporaceae > Phytophthora > Phytophthora pluvialis. Next base: position 4,908 of record LGTU01000834.1, on the reverse strand, counting down.
TAGATACAATTCTTCACGTTTCCGCACGTTGGTATACCACCGATCTACTTACTGCTCGATTATCACAATCCGTACCGCAAGTTAGTCGCCAATCCGCGCGTAGTTCGCACCGGCAGTACGGGATATCATCCTATTCAAACACAACGACACAAATCAACACACATGAAAAGCTTTTACTCGCATCCACAGACATTACCATGGGTTTCATCCGTTCTCTGGATACATACACGTTTTGGGTCGCGTCTTCGTATTCCGCAAATACCTGTAGTACGGAGCGCTCCGCGTTCGTCTACTGAGGGTTAGATTCCATTGTTGCAAAAATTAGTATCAAGATCCGTACCGTGCTATTCTCGCGATGGACTGGGAGATGACGGACGCCTTCGCCAGGAATAATGAAAGCGTCAATCTTCAGCTGTCGCATTATTCGTACTAATACCTTAGCGTTCGCTTAGCAGACAGGAACGCAAATGATAGCTACAACCATTTGCCTAGTATCCGTGACAACAAACATTTCCGTGGTGATTTGTAGTTTGGCTTCCTGCGTGGGTGCAGCCGGTTCCACCAATGGCCACAAAACTTCATCTCCGTGTAACATAACGCCGACTCGTTAATGCTGACCTGTCCAGTACCAACTACCTTTCACTTCAACGTATCTTCCCATGATAGCCTTTGATCACATCTAGCGCATCACGACGACACGGCATCGATATTTAACGCTTTCAACACAATCCGGGCGCTACTACGATCACCACCAAGCCTTCGTAAGCACTGGGCGTACAACTCGCATGCCCTTTTAACCTTTGCCTACCAAACCGTTATTGTAACGAACAAATTGCAGTCTGTATGTTGATCGATCGATTGCAATATCCTCCCCTCACATGAGCTTGCGAAAGCATTAGCGCTCCAATGCGTTGTAGCTCCGCGTTTCTGCGAGCATGCAGACGGTATCCCTCGCGCGGGTGAAGCTTCATCTCCTTGTTTCTCAGCTTCAAGCTGCTGACAGTGTGCTCGTGCCGAAGCTTCCACAGATATCAACGAATGGCACCCTTCATGCAACGTGTACCTACTTCAACAAAGGCCGCGCAAGCACTCCCGTAGCTGAGAGAGTCGCCGTAGTTTCGCTGCACTCGGGATACACGCAAGGCAGCCTACACGCACACACACTAGTCGTGTATCGATAGCCATGTTGTGCACACTGTGGAGTACGTGGAACTAATGTACGAACTACATTGAACGCTGTATTGCGTGTGGCAATTACTACGCCCGCCTTGTAGACGTGAAGCAGCGTAAAACATGTTCATTAAGAAGCATGTTCCGCTCAGCCAGTCCGAGACCCATACGTGCGGCTTCCTCGCGTTTAGACGCCTCCACTACATTTGCATGGAAGGTATCTATTGCTCAATGCCTCGGAAAAGCATGCGTGAACACCAGCGCATTGTTTTCGGAGTCTTCATACTAGCTCTTTACAGACAGGTTGACTAGTAGCGTTACTCAAGCACCAGCTTCATCGAAATAGCGATAACATCCCCAAGCAACAACGCATTCAAATTGAAATACGCATAAGCCATCAGTACTGCCATGTAGTTAGCTCTACGATACCGAATGCACATGCGAGCTTACTGCCCACTGCACCAAACACCAGCCCCCCCCCGTACACCAGACACTCTCCAACCCCAGGTCAGGCGCATTGGTGGTCGCCCCGCTTGCTGCGTGTCGACACCACATCTCGTGGTTCCTCTTCCATCTCCCCCACTGACATCACCACGTCGTCGCCGGTTTCCTCCGCGCAGGCAGCTCGTTTGCTGGATGTCTCCATTGAAGCCTTGGCCTTCACCGGTTTGTTCAAAGTCTCGAGCTTTGTCTTGAGAGGTCGCAGTGGTAGAGATACCAGTCGAACTTTGGAATGACAAGTAGGGTCATACACGACACTGCCTTTCGCAACTCCATCATAGATTCCAATATATTCGACCTGCTGAAACACGTAGAGTGCTCCAACGTAAAACGAGATGTTGCGCTTGCCGACCTGCGCCGGTTTGCAATCCCAAACAAGGGCTTCCGCGTACATACTTCTCTCCGTCATCTCGTGATAGTCCACAACGTTCGGCCTAGGAGCGAACCCTGTGCGCCGGCTTGCATCAACTCCAGTGAAGCGGGTGCCCCGACCACAATTCAGACGCTCCGCTGAAATACAGCATAGCTTCAGCGTGAAGACCACATCCGGCCCGGGCCGTGTCTCGGATATGAAGCCACGAAAATCGGAGACTCTCGAAAAAAGGTTGCGGACTTCCTCTTCCTTCTGCTTCAACACATCGTTTTGGATAGCAGTCAGGAGGTCCATTGTGAAACTCAATGTTAGTATAGGCGGTAAGGCGAAATGCTGGGTACAGCCCAAAAGATAAAATGAGTTTTTGTGTGACGCTAGAGACCAGACAGTTTTCGGTTTCTTTTCAGTAAGTAGGCCGATTGCCTCAATGTGAACTCTACGTTTATTATTTTACCTTGTAGCGACGCCGACAGCATTCTTCTCGCAGATACTGTCCATAGAGTAGATCGTAACGCACCCCGTGTATCCCTGTTTGATGTCCTTCTATGGTTTCATCTTCTGCCCCTGCTCGTCATGATGCCGTTCTGCCTGTCCTTGATATGCCTGCTCCGCCTGCTTCTTCTTCGCCTCGAGCGCAGACCGCCCCACCGTGTCCACGCCCTCATTCACGCGACCCTTGTCGGCCGTCACGGCCTCTATGTTGTCCTGCTTGCGATTGGCCTTCCGCGCCTGCTCGCCATGACGCTTGGCCTTCTGCTCCTGGTTCGCCTACTACTGATGTGACGCTTGGCTTGGCATGACCCGTGGCTTATTACGGTCTCACTTAATTCAAACGCTGAAATTAGTGCATGCCGTGAGGCCAAAACTTTTTACGGACTTTTTATGCGGCTCGATCCTTCCCAGGAAGCCTGATTCACCTGCACTTTCTGCTAAATCAGACTGACGGTTCAGTCTAATCAGAGACCGTGGCCCTGGAGGGACGGGTGACGGCCATAAACCCCCAGTTTCAAATCGTACCTAGAACGCCCTCGAATCACGTAATCTTCCGCCGCCTGATACAAAGCGACCCTTCACGGTTTCCATAAAACTGGATCCTCTGTTTAGTGACTATTAACTCATACCATAGGTGATTACCGCGCATCGCAATTTGAACCGTCAGTCATTTGATTTCTAACGTTCGTTGATGGAGGGTTTTTTCGAAAAAAATTGCCCTAGGGAGTGAAATGATAAATTGTCTCCCCTAACCCGTGTGCTATATCCGTCGTTTGAGTCCTATAAAAAGGGTAAATGAAGTAGTAAATCAGCGTAAAAAGTCTGATGCATGTTTCATTATAGGGGGGCTTTGCCCCAATAACTTTGGTACCCACAATGCATACCCATAATTTACGGATACATGTACTGCACTAATTTAGCCTGTGGCCTAATGTTCTTTATTGAGGCTGACATCTGAAGATCGTGAGCCACAGACTGAGACGGGGATTTGCATCCCGCATGGTCTGTACCGCCGCGAGAGCACTGCACCGTACCTAATCTAATATTGGTGCTTGGTCCACAGCTAGCAAAACTATCTCAGGCTCCATTCCATAATTTGCGTCCATCGAAGAACTTGGCTGGGCCCAGAACTCAAGAACGATGCGTCTAAGCTTACTTCAATTCGTGGTCTTGGTTGTTCTGTTCGCCAGTTGCGACGTAGTTGCAACCGCTAACGAGAACCAGATCGCACCAACAAGTGCCACGTCCTTCGTCGAGAGCATTCGCCTATTCTTGTTCGCAGAGGACGCGAAATCGACCAAGGAAGAACGATCATATGACGCGGCTGTATCTTCGGCTGGAGAAGGAGGACGTACAGGTGCAGGAGTCAGCGGAGTGTCGTCTACGGCCACAACATCAGGCGGAACGGTGGCTATCTCGAAATACTGGAACAATGGTCTCATCCAGAAGTTCAAGCGGTGGTTAAGAAAAGTGTTTTACCGCGCGTCTCCAAGCTCGACTCGTCGTCTTCGGCAGTAAGCGAATGTGTAAAAGCAACATGGAGTTCGACCATGCCAACGATGGCGTCGATGCTGGTTGGTGCGACGGGTTTGCTGTGTAGCACTACTAATAGAAAGAAAGAGTCCAGTTTTATTGAGTCTACAGATATGTATTGGCTAAACGGTGTCGAAGCTCAGAATCGCCGGACTCAGCGTCTGCATCGATTCGTGATAATCTCAGAATGCGCGCCCTCGTGGGGCGTTTTGTCAAGTGAACATGACACCAACGGTGACGAATCAAGAGGAGATATCCGATCCGGAGCGGAAAGTTGCCATTTTGAAGCGAACTATAGTACGCCTTGATCACGCTTCGTGTAACTCTCGTTCACCCGAAGACTCTAAGGGGGAACTCAACACCAAACAGTTCGTCAAGCATCTGAGTTGAAATTCCGGCACTTTCGCAATCGGATATCTGCATTTGTGGACTCGTCAGTGTCTCTAGATAAATGGACACGTGAGGCCATAGCATGCAGTCAATGTATTTACCGTGTTGTGTGCGTGTGTTTGAGCATCGTCAACTGCTCTAAATAGCACCAACTTTTATGAGAGCAGGCGCCTGTAGACCAGACCAGCTTTCTCCTATTACGGTAGAGGTGAAAACTGAACTGTGTCAATGAGTAGACACGCTACGTAGCAAGTCCGCGGACTGGTTGCTCCCCAAGTGGTACAGTATATATTGCCTGTGCCGAGAATGGTTATGGAACCCAGCGCAACCATCTACTAGAGGGAGTGGGCTGGTATCCATGCAAGCTGCTCCATTTTGGTTGTTCGAGGTACTGGAATTAGTAAGAGTGGAGCACACACTCTCGCAGTCGTAGCTCCGTGACTTGCTTC
>LGTU01000833.1:0-27944 GCA_001314425.1 Phytophthora pluvialis | reverse complement strand
ATGCCGTGAACAAGTACCAGGCCTACCGCAGCGTGGCGGATATCGAGAAGGCGAAAGTGATCGAAGGACTGCTGAAGGGTGACAAGCAAGTGGAGATTTCGTCGGAGTTCGTGGAGCTGCACGGATCGATCCTCTTCTCGGATGAACTCTCTCCTTCTGCTCGTGCGCTGACTTTGGGAGAAGCCAAGACTATCCCAAATCACGATGAGCTGAGCCACCACTATGTCGCTCTTAACAGTGCGACCACGGCCTTGTTGCAGGCCGTGTGGGCCAAGTACTCGAAACAGATCGAGGATGCGTACTCGAAATTATGCAAGGAAGCCCATTCTGGCCCCCATTCCCAGCAGTTTCAGGAGCGTGCCTTGAAGCGCCACTTGCTGCTGCTCATCGACGCAGGCGGCAAGCCTCCTGTGCTCACCACAACTCCCCCAATTGCGCCAACTGTGGCGTCTTCCACGTTAGCTCTTGATTTGTTGAGGAACTCGACGTTTGCCAGTGAAAAGGCCACCGGTTTCCGAATGGTACTGGAAGGCGACCAGTTTCCGGACCGCGCGAAGGTGCAGGAGGAGGTTTTTGAGGAGTGGAGTAAGACGCCGGACATGCTGACCAAGTACATCGGTATCGTGAGCAGCTTGGACTCGAAGGACGTGGGTAAACAGATCTTGAACCTGCTCGATGACCCAAGCTTCAACCCTGCGCAGTCCAGCCACGGTCGGGCTGTGACTCGTTCTCTATCTCAGATCCGCGATTTCTCTCTCGCCACGGACGAGGGGCTCGACGTGATGGTGCAGGCGTTTGTCAAGATCGGCAAGGTGAATCAAATGTCTGCGTACCCGTTGTTGCAGTGCTTCGACCACCTGGACCGCTTCGACGGCACCACCAAGGCGAAGATGTGTGCGACTCTGCAGCGCATGCAGGACTCAATCGACAAGAAGAAGGAGGAATCGCTCTACAACCAGCTCAACATCATCCTGGAGAAGAAGCAGTAAGACCAAATAGCGCAACTTCTTACACGTGAAACGTTCATGAAAATTGCATTATGTTACTAGAAACGATTAGACGCATTACTAGTTGAGTCAAGCCGATGTGGTGGTGGCTTGTTGAACAGCAGACTCCTCCAAACCAGCAGCTACGTCACCTTTTGGCCCCGCGGAGCAGTTCGCTGGAGTTGTTGCTTCACCTTTCGGTGCACTGTCGCCCGCATCACTGGAGGAAACTTCGCCTTCCTCTGATGACTCATCTTCAGAGACGACTGGAGACAGCGCAATGATCGGCACATTTACTGCTTCGGCTGGCTTTGGTTCCTCGGGTATCTCCAGCGGAGCTGCATCGTTGTCTGCACTGCCAGAAACGCCGCCTTCTTCAGCCTCCTCAGTGAAACCCAATGGCGGCTGCTCCGACGTTGGAATGCAAGGAGGCGGAGAAAACCCTTGCTTCCGCTTCTCCGTCGGGCTCACGACCTTCGACAACTTCGACGTATCAAACATGGGCGACTCAGCTGCTCCATCTTCACTAGTCAGTGAAGGGCGCTCGGAAGGTACGACGATGGGGTCGACTGCAGGCCTGACAGTTGCGTGGACCGTAGGTGGGGCCGAACCTGAGTCTATTGCACTGGGCTGCGGCGCAGTTTCTTGCGTTGGACGAGGAGGCAGTCTAACTCGAAGAATCGACCGGAGGGGGCCAGACTGTGGCTTGACAGGCGGACGTTCTGGAGCCGTTGTCGACCCAGCCAGCCGGAAGACGAGTAGCTTCGAGACTTCCACCTCCTTGTTAAACGCGCAAACCGATTCGTGTTCTGCAAACGAGATTTTGGACGGCTGCCAGTCCTCTTCCTCCACATGCTGTGTTTTCTGGGTATCGATCTCCTGGGCGTTCTCGGTCACTCGTTTGGTCACTTGATCCAACACCACTGTCGAACGCCGGGCTCGCCAATTATTCGACGTCCCTAGCCTTCGCTTGTTCTGGGGATTCACAAGATTCCCGAAAATGTCGCGGTCGCGGCGGGCGATACTTGCGTCTCTGCCATTACGGGAGTCTAATCAAGTAAACCCCAACTCGAGTCAGTAAAAAAAAACCCAGAGTAACCCAGTGCCAGCACGAAATGAACGTACTCATCAGGTTCAGCAAATGGCTTGCAGAGTTGGATCGCTTCGAGGCAGGGCCGCTACCATTCGAGGTAGAGGAGGTTTTTCCTTTGCTTGGTCGCGGGCTGCTAGGCAATTTGGCAGACACTGCGCGATCATCATGTGTCGCACTATCACGAAGGCTGGAAGAGCTTCGTCTTGATGAGCCTGATCCCCGGGAGCGCTTTTCTTTAGCGCCTTCAGACTTTCCATTGACACTCTTGCTCGGAGTGTGAGTCTCCTTCTGAGCTCCAACGTCCGCTCTCATCTTTTGAATAACCCATGAAGCGAGACCAGGTATACTCGTGTCCCTAAAAGCGCCACGCTTTTCGATCCCCCTAACTATCTTCCCAATTCCGCTGTCAATAATGGCATCCTTCGTTATACCAGGCATCACAGCTAGAGCCTGCCCACACATTCGCACAGCAGTCAGCGCCATGGGCCAATTCTTACCATCCTGCTCCAGTCCTAATAAATCACCTTCAGGACAAGCAGTACACCTTGCTCCGTTTCCTCTTGGTCTTCCCATTTCGAAAGGAGTTCTGCTAAGGATGTCAGACCACCCTTCCACACGAACACCTCCAGAGCCTCCTTATCCTAGACACAGTGGAAAACAGACCCGGTTAGACGCACCACAGCACAGCAGCCGCGCAGCCTTTAGAGCGAATGTCAAGCGACATACCTTTAACTCGCCCGAGGAAAGGGCCCCGAGTTGCGCCTCCATTACCGTGTTATTCACAGTGCTCACAATAATAAATAGCACTTTGCGCACGATGTTGAATTCGACGTCATCGACCGTAAGCATGTCGGTCTCTCGAACGACTGAGCTCACCGGTGATTGATCCCCCGATGACGGCGAGCTTGCCTTAGAACCCCGCTTATTCCGTCCTGTGTCTTTACTGGAAGCAGACGAAGAGGCGTTCAAGTCGAGCGTCTTTGGCCGCTTTGGCGACGCTGATGGAGCGCTTGACACGCCATTTTTCTCTCCGTTTCGTAAAGTTTCACCCGTCTTACGCTTTCTCTTGACACCGATTCCCACTGGGCGCAAATCTGCCGGAATACTGTTGAATACTTCTTGGTACGTAAGATCACAGCATTCCCCGTCGAAATACATCACCCGAAACATTTTAGTGGCTGGGAAATAGCTCGCCACTGCACCTTGCACAACATCGACGCCGCATCCTTCCTTCGTGACTGTCCTCTCCACCGGTTTGCCAATGAGTTGGTTGATTTCTTCTGGAGTGCCTTCAGTTGAGGTATTGTCTTCTTCCTCTTCATCGTCATCCGCCATTTCTTCCTCTTCTTCCTCCTCCTCCTCCTCCTCTTCCAGTTCTTCAAGGTTATCAGCTGGAATGGACAAGCTTAGCGATTCTTGTGTCTCCTCATGGGAGCTGGATGGACCAGAAAAACTGTTGCTGCGCATCAGTCCTGGTGCGTTCGCGTTAAGGCTCAGCACTTTCGGTCTACCTTTCCCTTTAGACACAGTAGGAGACGGCACGGCTACCGGCGACGACACGGTAATACTGCTGTCACTACTAGCTCTCTTCATAGCTCGCGGCGTGGACGGCTTGTTCGCTTTGGGCAGTTTAGATGACTTGGGTAGCTTGGGAGCTTTGGGTGGTCTCTGTGGCTTGGGCGGCGAGAGGAAGTGGGCCTCGACGTCATTCTCCGTCATCTCCTCACTGTCCCCATCGTCGTATGAAATGTGGTAGAAGTCCGTCACGTCCGAGTGCTGGTCCACCGTGCCCCCGAAGGGGTCCGCAAACCCGTTAAAATACTTGGACACTCGCGTCCCCAACGGGAACCGCCGCGTGTGGTTGATCCTCACCTGGAAACAGCAACAGCAACATAGCGCATTAACATCCACAGTAACTGGGCGCAGTCGAGGCAACACACTACACACCGCCCCCGTCTCCCCCTCGTGCTGACAAGCACGAGGAGAGGGCGGCAGGCAGACAGCACAGCCGACGGATTGGCTGCCACTGTCTTTCTTTTAGTAAATAATTATGCAGCTACCGACCATTTTCCCTTGAGAAATCCCGAGTTTACAGTTGTGTCAGCGGCGGTTAAGCCCCCCTAACGGCCCCGTTCTCGTCTTGAACGCGGTTGTTGAGACTCGAAAGGCAGCGCAAATGGGTGCCTGCGGTTGCTGACCAGTGGGTGCTTTACCAGAGTGCAATGGCGTCTGGAGGCGTCAAATACGCGCCGCAATTCTTGGCTCAAGGCCACAGTCGCTCCGGCCCGTTGCGATTCGATTTTTGAGATTTTGAACGAGGTAGAGTCACAAGTCTAGTCATAATGAAAGTAGTATTATCGTCACGAAATGATTACATTATATATCGGTACACCGGTATTATCCATACTGATTTTAGTATTGCTCGGTATTCCTAAAAATAGGACGAATTACCCATTTTCAGGAATTACCCATTTCAGGGTTCTGTTGCTATTTGGTATACAGGGCCGGTATACAGGGCCGGTATACAGGGCAATGGTCTTTATACATAAAGTTTCAAGACAAAAATTAAATACCCGGTAAGCTTTGTCGTAGTTTATATACCAATTGAAAGAGGTGAAATACTAAATTAAAGTGTAATAAGTACCGTGAGCGATGTAGGAAATAATACCCGACGAAACTGATACATTACGTACATGTTGCCTGTGTCGTCCCCATCAGTTTAAGTGCGTATTTTTTAACCAATGGAAAGCGCGCATGGTGTACGAAGGACCTGATGGAGTGGGTGGGCTCTATGGGTGCTCAACAACGAAGAGAAGATATTGTCCCTGTCGACACTAAAAAACTAAGCAAGACGTACAAGAATTTGCCCTTCCATGCAGTAAAAGTTGTTAGGTGGGAAGTGGCAAGGGCTTACGGTAACCAAAGTTGTCATCGGGCCGCTCCGACACCAGACAAGGTGCCAACCACAACGCTCCTCCTTCTCCATCACTGCCACCCGCGTCAAATCGATGCAGAACATGTTTATCATGGAGCCACTCACTCTGCAATGTCTCGAGAACTTCACTTACTCCCAAGCTGCACCAACTGGCGCACTCCGCCTGCAGTGACTTGAGCAAGACTGCGATCACCATCACGATCCGTACGTGTGTACCAGATTAGGCTCCTATCCAAATTTCAGAGCTTCCTCGTGCAGCGCGCGACTTTGTCCTTTATATAGTATTCCATAAATTTGTCAAGACGTATTCGATTTAGTTGAAAGGACAAAGTTTACAAATTCCCATTAAAGCTTGAGAGTTTTTCACTATTACAGTGGAGAGATTGGATTCTGTTTAAGACTTTTCGGTTAGACCACGAAATGCGTCTCCGGCTTGCACGGCAGCTGAGGACACAAGCCCTACCAAACGTTGATGTAGATGTTATAATAAGCCCACCTTCTTCTCTGCCCAAGCCGTCGCATGCTGGATTGCCTAGTGATGACGCGACGCCAGGGAGAGAATCAAAGCGTTTAAACCTTGGTCGTGCGGTGGAGGATGAAGAAAAAGCCACGACACCAAGTGAGGATGCGTCAAAAGTCACGGAGAGGAGTGCTGGGTTGGAGAGTGCCCAGAGTGTGTCGCCACCGAGGACCATGAAGGGATTAGATCCAAGATGGATATACGCAACCCTAGGTTCCGGCTAGGCCAAGCAATGAATTCGATTCAACAAACGATCTCGATAACTGTCACTAGCCACATTACTTCCAGACTGATCGCTGTCACCGCCGCTCCCCGAATAGTCGCTATCCTCATCGTTCATAGACCCACCGCTGTATGTGCTGCTCATCGAAACACCACTAGACCCCCCCCCCCCCCCCCCTCCGTGGTAGAATGTTCAACGGAATTGCTAGACGCCCGCCCACCTTCATCGTAAATTGGAGGCAGTACGAAGTAGTGGTAATTCCTTTGAATGAAGTTTTGATGCTCGTGGGTCACACTCTTGTATATGACTGCTTTATCAGAAATTTAAAATTAACTATTCTTACTTTGCGAATCCGTACAGCGTGCGGCCCTGGCGCTTGAGTGCGTAGATAACATCCATGGTGGAGAGTGTCTTCCGATTAGCGTGTTGCGTGTAGACAACAGCATCGCCCACGAGATTGCTTACAAACACCTTTGGTATGGCACGAGTTTCATAATACATCAATCCCGCCATACGGATCACCAGACCTCTTTATTCTTCAGTTAGTATCCAAAACAGCAAAATAGCTTGTTTTGGAAGTGTCAGGAATGTTATTTTTCTTATTGGAGTATTCTAAGATACTCGCTATTCTTCTTAGTCTTGGGCTCCCATTCGCTCAGCAAGAACTCTATGGGCATGATACTGCTTGCAGTGGAGGATACCCTCCAGGGAAAAGTCTGTCAACGAAGGCCGATAGTTGGTTTTCTCCACACCAAGCAAATAAAAATCAGACTCAACTGTCGCTGTGTTCGAGAAAGCAGACGCAATTCCTGCACAATACGAAGCTAATGCAGGAAAACGCTCATACAGTGGGTTCCACGATTCAGCGAATCTCGTATCCTTCTTATCAATGCCATCAGGCATGTCACGAAGTGCTTTGTCGCGTCTGTGTTCTCCTTTCAGTTGAGCAAACTCCTCGCCAATTGATTCGATGTGTTCGGGTGTTTCATAATGACGTAGAAGTCGTGAGTGGTGTTCCTTGATCATTTTTGTGAGCGACGGCATGTCCAGTTTTACTAGTTGCTGAGGCAATACCTTAGGATTCGCTATGAACGGCTCACTTCAGTAGGGCTTTCCACAATTATTGCATCAAGCTCCTTTTCCTGCAACGGGCCAATCATGTTTGACATCGCACAGAGAGAATGAACAAGATCGTTTAAGTGCTCGTGTTGTTCGACCAATAACCTATATTTCCCTTGGAGAGCCGTGAATACGAGCTCTGCTTTGGTTGCGATAGCGTGAATGATAAACAGATCACACCACCAAGAAATTTCGGGTGCGCAAGTGGGAGATTTTTCAGTTAAATGACTCCGAATCCGAACATGATGTTTCGTTAGTCACTTTGTGACCTTGCCCATTGAAATCCAGCGCGTTGTTGCAACCCTTGGGCAGGTGCTCTGCATCATACTAAATTCGGCTGACGTCTTAAATGGCCGATCAAACCAGTAAGTGTTAAATACAACCTGTCGTCCATTGTACTGGAGTACACTCTCTGCATCATCTGATCAAACTGGTGCAAGCCACACCAGATATGTAGCAATCCTGGTTCACAGGCATGTTGAAGCCTCGTAGCCACTCCACTTAGGTTGCCTGTCATGTTCGCCTCTCCATCAGTCGATACTGCAATGATTGAACTTCTCCATCTAGAGACTAAAGCTTCTAGAAACCGAACAAGTACGTCAAACATGTACTCGCCTGCATGACGTTCGAATAAAGGTACATCAAACAAATGGTAATTGTGCAGCTTGCCAGCGTCCAAATCGAACACGAACGTCGAGGTACGGCATGCCCTGATGCGTAGAACTGTCTGAAACAAGCGCAAAACGCCAAGGCCGGTGCAAACACTGTGACAGAAGCTGTAAACTTTGAGCACACCTACCCGTGTATAGTTTACTGCAACCAGTTCCGAACAACCACCGTAATATCATATGCCTGTTTTGATTTTCACGCACTCCATCTGCTCAGCAGATTGTCGAAAGGTTGACCCACAAGCAGTGAACTTGATAAGAAGATCAAATCGACGACGATTCTTGATGACCGCAGTAAAACCAACTACCTCCTCGTCCCCGCCTTGACAAGCCTCCTTGTACATAGGTTTAAAACGCGACAAAGCTCTTTCGTGAGTGACCCCGAGAATGTTAACGGGATGAAAGAGTAGATCACCAATAATGTCCGAGGCGATCGACTTATTCAGTTGAAACGTAATAGTGTCACTCTGCTCGAAATGGGCATGCACTGTTTGCTGATGCTGGACTGTGCTTGGGTTAAAGAAGACCTTCCGTAGCTCGTCCATAGTAAGGCCGCAATACTCTTCCCATTTCGCTGGATGCTGGCCCTCGAGGTGTGGGTGGTAGAGTTTAGTTTCAAACGACTTGAAGACTTTGTGTCTACCGGTGGGTTCCGTTGACGGTCTGGTTTTCCTCGCGCCCAAATACCGTGCATAACTGGCACAAACACTAGTGACTTTAGAGCTTGATGGCGCTCGCACCGACATTTTCAAGCCATACTTTGGTCCCTGCTTGTCCTTGAATGGTGGTGCCATCACGGGCCGGAACGCTGGTATGTCGACGAAATCGGCTTTGCACGCAGGGACAGACGGCAAGAAGACCCAGAGCGTCGTTTCTTAAGATGTTTCAACTGGCGAGTTTTCGATGTGTAACCACTACCAAGAGCTTGACATATCTTCTTATTTTGGAAGTATTTCACAGCTTAGTTTTCTTACTTTGGACCTTTCCTCGAAACAACTCCAAAATAAAGTGGCCTTCGGATCACTCCAGCCTAGTTTCGAATGAGCCAAATATTTGTGGGGTTTCCTTTTAGTTGGAGGAGGCAGAGTTACACATGAACACATGCGAGATAGCTACTTCGTACTCATCAATAAACTCCTGTTTACCAGGCTATGACTGTGTGTGACAGGGTTACACAAAGGTCGCACGTAGTGTAGCCACGTTCCGTGTCACCGTGGAGAAAATGGTACTTGGTACCTCTTCTATTATTAAGATTTCAGTTCGGGGCCTCAAGGCCACTCGATATGCATTTGACTAGGTTTAACTATGGTACATAATTATAGTCATACATTTACACCACAGGCGACTAATGCCATCGTCGTAGTGTCCATCACTCTCTTTCAGGTGCTCAAAGCAACTGTCGTCAATAATATTATCGGAGTAATCGGTGTTCAGGACGTCAGCGTTTGGAAACATGTTCTCGTACAATACATTGAAGGTTTTATATAAGCAAACACTTCTCATATGACTTGAACTCGAACTCGATGACTTTCATCAAATGTCCATCAGTGAAATTGCCAACAATGACAACACGATACGATGTCTCACCAGGAATAGAACGAGTGTAATCGGAGGCCCTGGAGTACAGTCAAACGCGACACAATGTGATGGAGTGGATCCGCTGGAATTAGCAGCGATCCCGAATTCACACACACTGCGCCCAGACGCCGACTAACNGTGTCTCTTGAACGTCCTTGTGGGGACTGGGAGGTGGATCCTGCGTGGGGGTTCCTTCACACAGGGTCCGGGTAGTTGTGTCTTGAGCTTCTTGCCGTAGACCTTGTGGATCCGTACTTGAGTACAGGATCCGGAGTTATTACATTGATGGGGCTTTTCCTTTACGTTGCTTGCCGCTTCCAATAGCGGGGTCTTGAGGGGGGGGGTCGAAGGACAGGAATCACTAGCCAAGCTATCTAACGGGCTGCCACGTGTGTAAGGCGTAGATTACTAGATTAAAGTATGGGCCAATACCAATACCATACCAATAACCAACTGCGCACTTCCAAGCAAATTCGACTCTGATTTATGTTAGCCTTGGNCCTAACTTAGGATCCACGTGGGGTGGCACACACTAGTTTGTCTCCGGGCCGAGTTCAACCCCTGATTCTGCACCCCAACTCCCATCTCGCAACGCCGCTGATTCCATCGACGTCATCCGGCGTTCTCAACTGTCGTCATCACCTTGAGCCTGACAGTTGTCGGATTCATTTCCATCACCACCCGCATTTTGATGAATCCTAATTCCATAACGTGTGCGAACACACCGGTGACATTCGCCTCTCATCACACGCGTCATTGTTCCAATCGTCGCGAGTTGAGTAATAAACCGTTCCGGAATAACAGGTTCTTCCGATTAGTGTACCGGTATTATAGCATTAGTATACCACCTCACATTGATGTTCAAAATGGAGGGTGTTGTATTAGGAGGGTACTAAAGTTCGCAAACATGCTCGCCGTCACCATCGGCCACCACTTCGGCGTCATTCGGTGGTTCTTCCTCAGCGCCGAACCCATCCATACAACTGTTACATTCCGCGCGAAATGCATCGCCGTAGACGTCGTGCTTCGCTACATGCCATTCTTCGTAGTCGTTGTAGAAGCCTGCACCGCCAATCGACTTGACAACCACTTCAGGTGGTACACTGAGCCAAGCTTGCTTGACCCACCCAGCGACCTCACGCGCTGAAGGTGGCCGCGGGTTGCCGCCACGCGTGTACTGCACGCGAGCCGATGTTTTCCACTCGTTAACGAGAGGATCCATACGGTCTTTGAAAGACTTATAAATCCCAATATCCCCTCCTGAATGTACGGTGTGCAACCACCAGGCACCACAACCATGTCAACCTTCGTTGCCCCACATCTCGCCTTGACCACCTTCGAGATGTGGGCGCTCATACTTTCCCACACGAGTGCCTTTCCAGGCAAGTGGTCCATGAGCACCAGGAAAACGAGATCCAGCCATCGTTGAAGCAGGGGGCTGTCTACCCAAGCGCGTTTTTGCGTAACCACATACACGCCGTCCAACTTCTCGAACATCGAACTGCTCATACCAGTAGTCCCGGTAGAACCGTTCTTCCAGATGACAAGAGGTGGAAGTTTTGTGCCATCGGCTGTTACAGCGAGCACTGCAGTCACTCTCATCGACGCAAAACCAGTAGACCGCAGCACCACATGACGGGAACCCACGAAGTCTACTGTTTCGCGGCGGGGGCGGGGGTCCTCGAAGTATACTGCGGTTTCATTCATGAGAACGGTGCGGGCCAAATCCATGTCCGGTTTCAGCTTGCCGAGGTAGCTCCTGAAACCGACGGCACGGCGAACGAGTTCCTCGTCCGTAAGCGTGGTCAGGTTGGTGGTACGCCTGAGCGAAAGTCCATAACAGCGCATAAATGCCCCAAGCCAGCGCTCAGAGGCACCAAAGCTGTCGTCGTTCAGCACGCTGCGTGCATGATGAATGGTTGCAGCTTGAATCCATTGCCGCGAAACCTTGTGATGTTGGGACCGCATGTAGATGATCTCGTCGAACAGCATGTCCTCGATCTCACCGAGGCGAAGGCGAGCGCCAGCACCGCGCAGCCTTAGCTGCTCACTCGATGCTTGCCTGATTGGATCACGGTTTTTGTACCAGTCACGCGTGGTGAGACACGCCCTTCCCCGTGCTGACCTTGACCTCTTGGCGCTACCAGCCAACACCCTACAAGCTATACCTCTCGGGTGTCGACGGTAGACATAATCTAGCCCGTGCAGGGACTTACCGGAGAGTGTACACTTGTCTTGGACTAGGAATATTCTGCTCTGTTTGTCTTATAGCTTTCGGTAGATTTCAAAGGGTCCTCCTAATGCTTACTATAGTCCTATACAAATATCAAGTGAAATGAAGTCGTTTCGGATCTCGGCCGACTCGTCGCCAAGCTCTCCACGTAACCGCTCAGCTGGAAGCCGCTGAGTTCGGAACTCAGCGGGGAGTACCGTAAATTCTTCAATTATGTCCGGCTCTTGGATGAACCACCAAATTTGACACCCACCACTCCAACGTAGCTACTCGGCTGGCTAGCTGAGGTCCGATGATACTCGTCGAGTCGAATGCGGCTAGAAGTACCGTGAACGCCCTAATTCAGTCCAGCCCTTCTGTGAGTCAACAAATATGGCATCCACTACACCACAATACTATACAAACTTAGGTCATTGGTCTTTAGTCGACGGTAGACTACCGTATTTGAGATCTCTTAAAGCAGATCTTTCTCCTAAACCGCAATATCTCTTAGCCAATCATGTATCGCGATTTTCCAGCTCAGCCGTTGAAATCTCCTAAAGCACACCCATAACCAGACTAAGGAAAGCCAGTCACTTCGCAAAAAGGAGCACGATGCTGCGTGCTCCAGGCCAGCAGCATAGTCGGACGAGAACCACCGGCAATGGCAAGCCATCGAGGAAGTTCCAGCGCGTCGCTGTCTCCTACAAAGTCAAGCTCAAAGTCATCATCTTCTACAAAGCACCCAATCCGATGGATACTACTGTTAAAAAGTCCTTTCCCACGTTATCTACTGAGCAGCAGCGCATAACAAGGCAAGTCTACGCGTGGGCCAAGACGCACGACGTCATTGCGGTAAAATGCGCTGCTGCAATGATAGAAAGAAGGGCATGTCTGTGACACTGCCATTAGAAGTTGAGGAGCAGTTGGTACGCTGGATTATCTCGCTTCGGAGTGAATGTGTGCCCGTGACGGGTCGCATGGTACGACTCAAAGCTACAGAAGGCTACCAAGCAACAGAGCTCCCCGCTGGCTGCAGACTGCGCAAACATGGCTGCGATCAATTTTATGAGGACATCGACTTACCATCCGCTATTGAACACATGAAGGTCAGAAGACACCGCTCGACGCAGCGGTAGTAGCAGCAGAATTTGGCAAAGAGGTGCAGCAACGGATGCAAGAGTTTCGGATCAATAGGGTACATAACGCGGATCACACTGGTAAGTGCTTTGTGCATTGACGAATTTTGTTTATTGCGCGATCTAATTATTTGGATGAAAAGCGCAGGAAAAGGAAACGAACGTGTTACGGCAATGCTTTTCGGCGACAGTCTCGGCAATACGTATGACCCTTTTCTCGTCTTGAAGACAAAGCCGTCTCAAGACGCACAGCGTGCTCAAGAAAATACGGCCTTTCAAAAGGGTTTTGGGTAAAGTTCTGTAAGGACCTCGCGCCCGAGCAAATAGGCGTGCAAATATATGGAAACCTCGCAGGATGGTGGAACCGTGACCTGTCAAGTCAGTTCTTGATCCACCATTTCCTCCATAGGGCTAACAGGCGTGAACCTATTTTGCTTTTGCTTGATGACTTTTCAGGCCATTGGCGTAAATATGTTTGCATTATGGTGAGACTTGTGAATGTGGAATTGCTGAAGATCCCAGCGGGCTACACATTTGCTTGCCAGCCCGCTGACAGCTCCTGGAATAAGCCGATAAAGGATATAATTTGTGCTAACTGGGGAGACAAGATGATGCAGCAGTTACGAGTGTATCAACCTGGAACACGCCTTAAGTTGAAGGCTCCATCACGCCACCAATTGATATCGTGGACAAGGAGTGCGTGGACAGATCTACCTACAACTGCAGTTGGCAATGGCGTTGCGGAAGCAAATATTATTGGAAGGGCGCCACGATCATTGCTTGCCGCGCGCTACGACTGCGCTCAGTCGGAATCGGATTGGGAGGAGCTCCTCCAGCTTGTGCGAAAGTTTAACAGGTTCTCGTCCGCCGTCCTATTGTGGACCCGCCCAACGACTTCGCAACGGTCTCGGTCTCGGAGAGTGAATTCGGCGTCGAGGAGCTCTCCGAGTCGGAGACCGACGTATCCAGCAGCGAGGAAGGGTTGCTATGTGTTGAGTTGAACGCTTCTACGAGCGAGAGAGAGAGTAGCAACGAATTGAGCAGAAATGCAGTGGTAGAGAAAGGGTTGACCCGGTCCGCCACGTGTTCATTTACAATGCAGCGAGTTCAATGAAGTTGGGATATCATGTAGGAGATCTCAAGTACGGTATCTACTTTGACTTTTATTTACGGAAAAATGACACTATCTTGCACTGTCCCGTGCGACATCTGATCCACTGTGATTTGTCGATACACGAAAATGCGTAAGTTACTTAGTTTTTATATGGCGGTGTGAATACTGATAGCACGTTTTTATATTTCTTTATAAAGGACGGTAGATTCTATGTTCGAAATTGTGTAAAAGGGTTAAAGAAGCTCCATAAAGTGATTATTATTTTGTTGGGGCACTTCCAAAGGGGGAATCGAATTGAAGACATTTTCAAAGGGGGACTCGAGAATGAAGTATACCGATAACTACGCTAAATCCAGATTTTACTGAGTAATTTCATATTAACTTTCGTGCTAGAAGGGTGCATAATGCGCCCCCCATGTTATCCCGGGTTTCAAGTAAGTACGAGAGTGCACCACCATCCGCCAGTACATTGAAAGAGACAACAAGCTAGGGCAACCAACAACTGCTACGCGCATTAGCAGTCACCTCGGCGAGGCAACAGAAATCTCGCTTTCCAGGAGAACTATGCAACACGTGCTGAATGAGCTGAATTTACATCATATAAAGGGTGAGCATCGTCATACGTATGCATAATCTGAGGCTAACATCGCGTTTAGAACATCCTACCTACGCAAGAAAGTCAGCAACCGAGTGGGGGGTTGTATCAACTGCCCTGAAGTGTACTTGGATGAATCCTTCTGCAACGAACCATGTCGCTGGTGAGACGTCGTTAACGTAAAAAAAATCAGGACAACAAAAGCGGCAAAGGAGATCGGTACCAACTTTATTTTGTTATTTTACATGTTAAATACTGACACTTTTCTGTAGTGCGTGCATTATTGTCGCAGGAATTGTAGTAAGCCGAAGACGCACGACTACAGCAACGTTTGTAGAAGGATCAATTCGCTGCTGGAATGCCTCTAACAAACGCGTAAAAACGAATCCGATGATTACCACGGCAACTTCAACGCGGAATTGTTCGAGAGGTGGTTTGAGAATTAATGCATCACACTTAAGGCCAACTACAGAGTACGCACCATACACACGGATGGGGCTGGATATCATAAGCGCCAACTGAACGCGAATCCGACTACAAAATCCAAACGATCTCTGGAAACCTTTCTGACCGAATGTGGTAAATGACTTGAAGAAGCCCCCCCCCGTGTACGCAGCACCACAATTGTGACGAAGTATCAGCACCTTCTGTACTTCACGCCCCCACATCACCCCAAACTTCAGCCCATTGCGCTGAAAAGGGGCTGATAAAGAACCGGATTGAACGCAATCCGCCGAGCAGCGGGGCGGATGCAGTGGCCAAAGTGCTGTAACATCTTGATGCGGTAGCGTTCACGGAATGGCTTGCACGATTTCGCCACGTGCAGAAGATTGAGGATCAATATATTATCATTTCAGGCATGCAATAGCGAACACTGTATAATTTGATAAATGATTTGCTGCTATTTTGCCACTGCATTCAATGCGATTTGAGCTCTACGACAACACAATGCTCCTTTTCGCATAACACATATGGACTTAGGGTCTAGACCAATCCGATCGCTGTATTTTGCCTCGAAAATGGCCGGTTCCAGAGTTTCTACTTTTAATGACCTCTAGATTGAAAACGGCTAGGGAAAGGTAAAAACACACCTCAAAAACGGATTCTCCACGCGATTTTACCCTACATATCTAAATTTCACTAGAGGTTTAAAAAAAAATAGTACTCCTTATACCCGCCGACATGTTGGCACATTGTTCAATGTCGAGTGCAATGCCCGCGTACTTGACCTTATATAATCTGGTAAATCTTCCTGACAGCACTGTTTCTGTTGAAATATAATGTCAGTATCGTTCCACGCCATAAGCTCGCGCAGTACAGCGATGCGATGTAATTAAAGGTCATAGTGCTCTGGAGGGGCGACAAAATCCCAGTTCTGAGGTATCCCATAGCGAGATCTTAAGGCACCCAGTTTTGACTGCGTTGTGGCTCTCGCAAACGCTGAAAACGGAACGCACCCTCCCCTAAGTGACAGCAAGCTAAGGAGGTGGCCATTTACTTGATTAGCTTGCGACGATTATGGATCCACTTTAGCTTTCATAAGCGATCTCCGAAATTCATCTGAATTTGCTAGTTGTCCCACTTGAAGAAACACTGAGGCACGCGATGAGCCAATTTGCACCGCTTTCCGCATAGCTGTATGCCGCTGTAACTGATTAACAAAGTTTCAACTAACGCGGTATTTGTTTCAAAGCGACCGTCGTAATATTTCATCAAATGTTTTATGAGTGGCGTCGGCCAAGTGCCTCGTGGCAAACATTTCCCCCTCTCATAAATGAGCACGGAAACGCCCCAGCAACAATACCACCATTCTCCAGCCATTCAGTGACAGGAATTTGGCCGCGTCGTACAGTGAGTGACCAACGGGAGTTCATTTGACCTTTCAGTGGCTTATCAAGAATTTTCACCATGGCTTCAACGGCGGCGTTAGTCACCGACAGGCCCAGTTCATCAATATTATTTAACCCTTTGGTGGTACAAGGGCACATTTTTCGCCCTTTAAGGCATTTTGCAAAACACGGTACGAAATCGGCCTCTTAAATGGCGCATTCTGCGCCCTTTTGCTCACGTTCAAGTTAGTATACACCGCCTTTTATAATTATGACTGTACGATCACGAATCATTTAGGCATACTATAATCAAGGTATCTGCATGTATCAGATACATGTACCACTAGCAAATCATTGAAGTAGCTATGTTACAAGATATATGCAATGAGAGTACCGCGATTTTGTAAATATGCGACTTTTGCGTCCTTTTAGAATCAAATGACTTAGATGTGTATACTATAGTTTACCTAAGTGACTCGCGAAAGGGTTAATACGGCGGATTTCAAAATAATTGGTGGATTTGTATCATCTTTGTTATAGTCTTCGCTGAAACGTTCTGCAACAAGCCGATCATCCATGGATTTCGCTTGTTCATTTTCGGTTATCGTTATAGCTTCAAAAATATTCGCCTCTAGTGAACCCACATCAACCTTTGCACTGACCGACTCATCAATCCGTATCCGATGCTCTTCAAAATACAAATGCGTTCGTGACAGAACATACATACGTGCTCTCAACAGGGAGTAGTAAAATACTCTCGTACACCTTTTTTATTTGTCTACCACTCAGTTCTAGGACCGACAAATGTCACGCGTGGTATACAATCCTCCGAAGTGCACGGTAAAAAAAATTGGAGCACTCCGCTGGCCCATTCGAAGGAAAGAAAATTGAGGGCCCAATGCTATGCTTATCTGATACAGTCGTTTCGAGTTTGAACGTTCTCGTAGGAGCTATGCATTTGCGAGCGATGTCCCCTAGTTCAGGAAATCGCCAGATAGTACGTAGTCATGTCCCGAAGCGATGCTAAACTCCGATTGCCGCGGATCGTTTGAGCATTTCTCACACAGCGCGATGAAGTTCAAATCGGGAACCAAGTCCGGATTCAAATGATAAAACCAACCGTCTTTCTTGTAAACTTGAAGGAGCTGCTCCACCATCCAGTCCGAATATCCATTTCATCGACACCTCCGAAGAAAGCAAGCAAAACCCTAGGTGCAATTCGCTCAGAGATAACAACACAAGTTGTGTTACACAACACGCTCCTCCATGGTGTCGTTGTGAAGTACTGGTCCTCACGGTTGACGCTGGAGCAGCTTGGCTTTTCTCCCGTTAGGTTTCATGCCGTAGAGCTTTTGTTCTACAGGGTTTTGCAAGTATGCTACAGTTGATGGATCAGAGGGTACAAATCTGGGAAAGGTGAGAGAAGGAGAGAGGAAGGCAGGAGAATTAAAGTTTACTTCACAAATACACTCGGCAGCAACACGCAGCCTTCCTCACCGCAATCAACCCCGTCTTCACTTGGACCTTCGTATGAGTGGTGTGAGTTGCTAACTTACGTAGAACCAGGTAGATTGCAATTGTATTAAACATTTCACAGCATGAAGCGCATGCCCAGAGGTCGCATGCACTTCCAGAGTTCTTTTGAACTCGGTCTTGACACAACTTCTCAATTTTGCCATCAACTGGGACATCGAGATTTTACTGTAAACGCTCCATGGTCTGCTCACTACTTGGGACACACAACGTTTCGTTATTAAAAACATGAGCTGCCAAGTTTGCAGCACAGCAGTGAAAATATAGGAGCGCGAGATGAGGAGTTTTGTGAAGTTCATACCAAGTAAATGTATTTTTGCGCTTGTTAAGTGCATGACTGTCATCGCCTTCCCGATCAGGGTATCCAAGTCCTGCATATTTTTCTGAGGTTCACACACGTCATCACATTTCATACGTCGCATCACCTGTTTTACCTCTCTCGCAGGTGTGTCACTGGCAACGCTACGTTTGACGACTGGTGCTGGTCAACACTATTGCATTGGCGCCGCAAAATGTCCGCAAAATAGCCATTGTTGCTTGGCTATTTTTGTTGCAACAAAGTGATTTCGCTCAGATAAAGAAACCGTTTGGTCAACATGTCCTGCGGTGAAGTGGCAAATCACCACCAGCTCGGTATTTGATGTCTCATTAGGTGTGATATTATACACATCGTGAGCACACAAAGTCACAATTCTTCGGCTCAATATATACGCCATCGCCGTGATCGCTATGTAATCCCAAATATTGTGCCAATTGATTTGGCCGCGCCACCAGCTCGATAACATGGAGACGTTCGTGGCCAAACGCGCTATTGAGTGTCCCCGCACGAAGACGACGAACAACTCCCACACCCACAGTAACTCTCAAGCCAAACACATCATGTACCGATGCGGGTGTACCAAACGGTCGACGGATACAGCCAGTTCGGCCGCCGTCCAAACAGTGTGGTAACGGCAATTTCCACGAGCGGTCAAATCCGAAAACGACACAGGGTCATATACGCCTTCAGTGAATTTTGTGTAAACACCGAGGGGGAGGGGGAGCGGAACTACTGAACCCGACCTGCTGCCATTGGCCATAGGCTTACATTTCATTTGCGAAAAAATACGTCGTTTCTTTGAGCATTCCGACGCCGGGGGGGGGGGGTTACGAAACACTACTACCGAAGTGGTGAGAGGGAACACTAGGCGGGAGCGACGATGTGTGCTCAGGTGTGGACGACATTCCCTACTGGAAATGGCAGCCGGATCCAGCATGCGGTCGTCACGAGCGGCTCAATGATGCGCTGATGCTATACACAGCAGACGCCAGAGCGGCGCGCTCACTTGTCGCAGCAGCCTCCCACCTCCGGCGGACCTATACTGGGCTGTCGCGGCACCAAGCACGCCGTTCTAATACTGCTGCAGGTCGCCCCAACCCAGTAGAGGCGATGTGCGCCAGCGTCGAGTCCAGCTCCGCCTCATATTTGTCGGCGCCATAGCCATTGGTTACCCACACTGTGCCGCGTAGCGCGGAGCGGGTCGACGCAGCCACTTTTTATAGCTGCTGGTCATCACCTGGCCAGTATACCGTATTTTCGTAGTCCTAGGCGACGTTTACTTCTTGGCGACATCCACATTAAGCCAATCAGAGTCTTGCGCTTTATCCATGTGGCATGCTCTATTTTTACTCTTCGGCGAGGGTAATTCGTGTCTGTGCCGCATTTCCTTTTGCACGAACAAGAAGCATGGGCCGCCCATGCATCACTGGACGTGGCAAGCGCTGGAAGCAGTACAAACGAGTCTCTGTTGCGTACGGTGACAAAAAAGCCTGGCTCGACTACCTCGACAAGGGGCACACTGTGAAGGAGTATATCACGCACTTTTGTGGAGTGTTGCCAAGGAAGATCACCGGGCCAAGGAGAAGTTGCTAAGTAAGTGACGGAAGGCAGGATCATTAATTGGAGAGGCTTTTGAGTCGGGCCGGGCGCGTCATCACAACGCGCTGTAACTAGGCGATGTCACCGCACTGAGCAAGGCTGCACGAGACGAATCGGTACAGTCGATTAACGGATTCAGGCAAGAGGGTGTGCCTGTTTCCCGTTTCATGTTGGAGACAGAAGCCAAGGAGGTTGCGGCTGAACATAATATACGGGGGGGAGAGGGTAACGACAAATTGGCAGATTCCGCAACCCGAATCCAGCTTTTCATGAGACGTCACAAGTTGTCATTACGTACAAGAACTCGCCAGGGACAAACTACACCACAAGATGCTGCAGAGGCAGCGCAAGAATTTCGGGCATTGGTGCTTCGCACTGCTGTTGAGCATAATTGCGCCCGTATCTTTAATGCCGATCAAATTGGTAAGTACATCGTCCTGTTATTTTTGGTTAATGTCATCCGAACTAATATTCGAGTAGCAGTGTGTGTGTGTTTTGTTTTTAGTATGTGCCTAAGAAGACTAAATCGGTAAAAGGAGTCAAGACGGTTTGGGCCCAATGTGCTAACAAAGACAAACAACGTGCCACCGTGGTGCTTCTTGGAGACATACTTGGTACTGTTAGGTTCGAAATGACTCGTTGTTCACTTGGTGTATTTTGAGCTGCCTGGATCTTTCTGGCTCCTCGTCTGGCAAGGCTCCCTCGTCCTGAAACCATGAATGCACAAACACATGTGAAAGTTCAAGTACCGCTACAACAATCACCAACAGATTCGTCCCGCATCCCGAGCATGTAACTGACAACCCAACCCCGGCAATAGGAGCTGTTGCTTGTCCTCCTGACTGGCGGGCCAAAGCCAACAGGTACAAAGTACGACCCATTCGTCATTTTCAAGAGTTTTCCGGCCAAAACTAAAGAAAAACAAGCCTAAAACAGTGCAGTCAGAAATGGATTTGGTGCACCAACCTCGCGTGAAGTGAATGACCTTCACAGATATATGGCAACAAAACGGCTTGGTGGAATACCGATCTATCACTGAAATTCTTGGAATTTCATTTTGCACAGCGTGAAAATCCAGAGGACAAAATTATTTTGCTCTGGGATGATTTCAACGCACATTGGACGAATGAAGTGATGACTTATGCAGCATCGCTGAATGTCGTACTCCTAAAAGTTCCTCCGAGATATACGTACGTATGTCAGCCCGCCGATATTTCGTGGAATAAGCCGTTTAAAGGCATATTGCGAGCTCTGTGGATTGATTAACTAAAATACCAATTGCAGCTCACAAACAAGGCAAGAAAGCGCGTAAAGCCAAAAGGGATAAATTGGCTGCAGGAATACTAACTATCCGGAAAAAAGCACGACCAGCAAGAAGCCGACCGCAGAGTTGCTGCACTTCGCGAAAAGCATAAATAAAAAAACGTGTTTTACTGGTTGGCCCGTCACGACCGGATATGACGAAGTGAATAACACCAAGCTGGTTCGCATTGACGTCTTCAACTATAATCAGTGGGTTCTTGCGGGATGGATTGCTGATGGATACTCGTGTGCCAACTGCGGTCGCCGACATGGAAGTAAATACAGACCGTGTAATTCGGTCGCTTAGCAGATGATGATCTGCTTGTTCGTATATTTTCTGAAATACCGAATGTACAACCTAGCTGAGGTGGAAATTGAGTCAGATGACGACATCGATAGCGACTACAGCGACAGCGATTAATAAAACGTTTGCATGATTATCATAACTCTGGAGATGTGCCGGCCATATGATATCAAATCATGTTGATGGGTTGCCGCCTATGACTGCGAAAATACGGTATACGTGTTGAATGATTACAGAGTCGCTAACGCAAATGACCAGTTACGTGCATGTAAAGAGCGAATGTGTCATTAAAGCCTTCACCCTGCTAAACCTTATTGTTTTCGGTGTAAATACCAGCGGAATACACTAACACGCTATTCCCCCGAACATACACACTACAGAATTAGTATTTAAGGTCTGTTTCGGTGTATGTTTGGTATTTCAGAAAATATGCGGGCAAGCAGATCATCATCTGCTATCACGCTGCTGCACAAGAAAAATATAACTTCGACAGTATGTCTGCTGGAACCAAAATTCAGGAAATTTTCCGTGGCCCTCTGAGGCCCTCCATTTCAAGATCCTCCCCCTTTGGCCTCACATTAAGAGTGAAGACCACCCAGAGCGGCACACGATGGTATGTCTCCAGCCACCCTTCTTCCTGTATCGCCGTTAGCTTTCTAATACGTTGTTGGTACAGTCTTCGCAAGACGAGTTGCCGTCGTATCGGGGCCACGGGAAGCATCGCAGGTGCCCAGAACGACGAATGCAGACACAGTCGCGCCTGAAAGTAGCTGAGGCAACGTTTATGCAGACTCGCACGGATAGCAGGGCGATGCAATAAGTAGAGGAACATTCTGCAAAATGATTACCCCCGCTTCATCAACTGGGAGCAGGTGAGGAGCGTAGTGCCTCGAGCGCGGACTCAAGCTACGAGGGTGAGCGCTGTGCTGTTGATCAGGAGAAGTCGAACATTGACAGCGGTGAATTCACCAGTGCAAATGCCCTCAAAGATGACTCCGACATCAAAAGAGCACCAAACGACCCCCGAAAGCGGAAGGAGAACCTTGGGAACGCACATGAACTTGGAGCAGCTACCCAGGTATCGGACAATTCGGTGTTGCGAGAAGTCTTACAGCAGTTGGGCGAAGAGGACGAGGTGGCCCCACACGGCAACGCCGACGACGTGGACTACGAGGAGGACTGTCGAACGGAGGAGGTGGATTCTGAAACTGATCCGATCGAGGCAGCACCAAGACGTGAAAGTCATGTCGATACCGAAAGTGCACCGCAACCCGACCGAAGTCGACGCATGAAACAGTAACAAAGCCTGAAGGACCCGTCAAGCGATATACGAGTCGATGCAGAAGCCGTCCCAGTAACTGGAAGTTTTTACAGAGCGATTGCCATATACTGGGATACATGGGCAGAGGTTTTCAAGGTCTTCGCTGAATTTCATCAAGCGACGTTCTAAATGTCCTCTTGTCGAACGAGTTCGTCCGTGGCTGCTCGGAACCGCAGCATTGCATGGACTCAGAAGAAGGCGGTGAGTGTGAAAGCCAAGAAGATGGTCAAGCGTATAACAAGCCACCCGGCTACCATCGGAACACTTCTTCCTGTGCCCTACGAGAAGTATAGCAGAACGTATATTTGTACTCACACGATGCCATACGAGAACACAAGTACCGGGAAGAGAGAATACTAGAACGTTCGACGTATCGGGTGCACGGCGTGGATAAACACTCGTGTGAGGGTACGGCCGGGCGAAGAAGGATTTCATGTGGTGGTGAAAGGCTCTGATTCGGACGACCACAAGCTTTCCTATCATCAATGGGATGACTACGCAGAAAATCGCCGCATTGAAGACCCTTCACTACGGCAAGATGTAACGGTGATGGCCAAGACTGGTGCAAAACCAAGAGGGGTTCTTGCGTATTTACGGCAAAGACAGGTACGTTCTCGATCGATTGGTCCCTTTGATTCGGCATTATTTGTGATGATCTGAGACTTCATTGCGTTTTGGACAGGTAACGTACGGTGCTCCGTGATGTTCACAACATGCTTCAACAAGCCAAGCTGACCTTCCGAGGCGGTAAGTCAGACGTGGAACGTGCCCTTGCAGTGCTGGACGAGTTTATTAATACGGCTGTTGAAAATACTGTGAAGTTCGTCGTCGACAGCGAGAGTAACGTGGTTCGGGTGCTGACGTTTCAATCAGCGAGACAGAAGCGACTGTTTGAGGCGTTTCTGGAAGTCGTCTTGGTAGACTCTACGCACGGGACGAACGCAATTTGTTACAAACTGTTTAGCTTTGTCGGGTACGGCGTCTTCGGAAGGGTGTGAAGTCTTGTGCGGTGGCAATACCAAAAATGTACCGAATTAACATGTTGGTTTGGTGTTTTGTGTGTGTCTTCAATTTGCAGGCTCAGTACGTACGGCATGCGCTAGTGGAGACAGGGATGAAGCCTGACCTGGCGTTGGCTGTGGCTGCCTTCAAGGAAAATAAACCTGAGTGGTCTAAGATTCGAGTGGATATGACTGACAAAGCGCTTCATGAGAAGGATACCCTGCATGAGGGCTGGACTAATACATCGACTTCTTTGTCGATGGCACGTTGAAACGTGACTTAAGAAACAGTGTTCTCGTTTGGGTGGAGTCGAAAAGACGGAGACGAAGCAGATCAATGTGATCATGAAAGGTTTGGTCAACATAGAATCGCAGCAGCAGTACGATGATTTCAAGGACGATTTGCTACCAACACTTGCAAATGATAAGGAGAATCATATGTACAAAAGTTTCATGCAACACTGGGACTCTACTTCAGACGAGTGAGTAGTGCTCAAGCGTGGAGGTGTGCCTCGTCTGAAGAAAAAGACGAACAATCGACTGGAGCTCAAGTGGGGGCGTATCAAAGAGGTCAACGACGGCAATTTCACCATTGATGAGTTAGTATCCATGTTGATTACGCTGCAAAATTAT
Source organism: Phytophthora pluvialis (assembly GCA_001314425.1). NCBI lineage: Eukaryota > Oomycota > Peronosporomycetes > Peronosporales > Peronosporaceae > Phytophthora > Phytophthora pluvialis. The sequence goes on along the minus strand of LGTU01000833.1, from coordinate 3,921 downwards.
GCGGAGGAGTGCTACCTTGCTGAATTCTATCTTGTTGGTAGCCGACCTCCGATGGTGGACAACCCGGAATTGAAGCTGTTGGCGTTACAACTGAGCGACTACGCGTTCAATATGGTAGCGGAGCAGCACAAGTTGGCCACCGGGCCAAATGTATCATATGACATAGAGCTCATCGGCGCGAAGACAAGGTTTGCAGACCCGGAGACAGGAAAATGGCAAGGTTTCTGACTCTCTTTGGCGGTCGGTATATTTTATGTTTCCCTCACAGTTGGACTTTGCGCTGTTGCAGCTCTCGGCATGCGACTACATCTTCACGCAGACCTGTCTTCTGTCATACCGGCACGTCATGTATGTCAGAAACAAGACAAATTACGAGACCATGATTCCGCTGTTGAAGATGTTTGCCACAACGTGGATTGTTCAAATTCGGTGAACAATGTTGAAGAGAGACGTGTTTTTAGCGGGATCAACCGCCTAAACTGTCCGCCTATCAGAGCTCCACCGGCCGAAGACAGCAGCACCAAATTCAGTCGAAGCAAGCAACTCACGAAAAAATAAACGAGTTGATGTCTATCCAGCCATCGACCACGTACCGGGTAGCTACGAAATGGTTGAATGGCTTCTATACTGCTTTTCACGCCGAAAATATGGAGGGGTTTACTGGACAAGAGCTCGTGGACACCACCGCCAGCTTCCCCAACCTGTCGCAAATATCAGTGCTGAGCGGCGTCACGATTTCACGCCTTTCGTTTGCGCAGCCGAAGTCCAATTTGGAAGAGGAATCAATTCCGTCCGCGGAAATCGAAGCGACAGCAGCTGGTCAGGCTACAGCAAACCCAATGCAACATGCTCTGAAGTCCGCAGCAAAACCAAGCTCTAATGCCGTTGTTGGCAGCGCCAAAATACCTATTGTGTTTGGCCCGCCACCTTAACTTAGAGGATATCAAGACCGAGCGGAAAAGAAGGCTGAGTCACGGAGGAAGATGTAGAAGGCGAAGCGCATCCAAACGTGCATAAGAGAAGGCAAGAAACCACCAGCAGTCAAGCTCTTTTGCAAGTAAATCCTAAGATGTCCTTACAGCAGAAGTACGGCGCTGCCACTTGTCGAATGACTGGAGCTGTCTACTGTCGAGGTAGTTTGTGCGCAGATATAACATCGGCCAGCCTATTCCCTCCATCAAAGCCATCAAACTGAAAAGGTCCGTGAAGCAATTCAAGCCATCGAAGACGAAGACACTATTTGCGAGATGGGGTGATTATGGCTACGCGACCTACGGCCAGTTGAAGTTGATGCAAGACGTTCTGTCAGCAAGAAATAACTTCAATTTGGTGCAGGTCACCGTGGACTGAGTTGGTTTCATGTTGATAGCATCGTGGAGCCCTTCAAGGGCACTCAAGACGTCACAAATGTACGCACCAAAATCACACCGAAACTCGCCAAAACTGGACCGAAACGTATTTGTGAAATGTAGTGATAAGCGGACCACAACCAATCAGTTGAGGAGATGAACTTGGGCAGGTGGTATACTGGTAAGCATGTCCAGTACGGCAGTGAATTCCTGTGTTTTCGCGAAAATGTTTGGTTGCACTCTGGTTCAATTATGGGGCGCTGTTGATGCTATGTGAGAAGCGTTTCAGACGTAGGGGTCGTCAATCCTCAATTCCAAGACTTTGACTCGAAAGAGCAAACGATGCGCATCACTAGAACCTACGGAGCATCCGATCCTGGCAACAAGGGCGCTATCAGCGTCGTCAACCTTGGCCACCACTGGGGGGCCTTCATTGTGGATATAGCTGCGAGAAGGTGTTTCCTGTTCGACCCGATGCACTTGTCAAGCAATTCGAGGGCGCGATACGCACTGTGATTGAAGGGAAGCTGGACATGAGAGACCAGCCTCAGTATGAATTCATTACTAGAAGGACAGCTCGTCATGCGGGCTTTGGTGCTGGAATTACTGCCGTTTGGAGCGGCGTCTGAAAACTGGAATGACTTTTGGTGCGACTCCCTTTACGACGTGGTTGACTACTTACGCATGCGATACTTGCACAAGGTGCTTATTCTACAGAGCCATTTCGCTGCGGTCCAAGACGTAGACGAGTAGTCTGTAATTTGATAGTGCTGACTTCTACATGTATGAGATGCATTTAAGCGCTTTCGGTGTCAAACAAAACGAATAAAATTTCACAGAAAGTGGGGGACTTATAGTTTTTTTTAGTGGGATGGTAGCTGCTCAGGCGGATCACTCGACTTTATATTTCAGAGAAAAAACTGAGCGCGTTATATCACCATGCTTTAATGCTATACAACGTTTCTTATTTTATAACGCACATGCATTCTAGGCGTGATTTGATACACTAGGTTCTGCATCCAGCATATGTTGGCGACGTATAACATACCCATCTGTGTAATTTAACGGTTTGCCGTACTGTACTGGAATGCGCACTTTCTGTTCCAAGACAGATCGCTGAGATTTGAAATCCATTTTTACTATCCACTTTTCTGTGAAAATAACACGATCCCGTAATACATTAGATCTTGGTATTTCCATCCGAAATGGCAAATTTATCAGCACCCTTCATTTGATTTTGTATACAACCATGTACCTACTAATTGTGTGATCCACACCAACGAAGCACCGAGCTAATCCCTATTGGGTTGTACGTACTACAGACCTTCTTAATACCGGCATATGCCGCAATGTGTCATATTAGCTTTATTCCGGCACCTCCAATATCTCTTTTCCGGAACTGTGCCGTTTTAAAGCTACCGCGACTGTAGTTTACCTAGAGTTTGTTTAGTTGATTGAATTGTTTAGCTTGGAAAACGCCCTCCAATTCTAATGAAGTCAATACTGTGCGACGGTAGTTCAGTTCCCATTTGAGAACTGAGAAATTCGAGCTGTATTTGCATTCGCTTGTGATATAACAACTCACAGATAATTGTACAGCAGCAGTATGGCTGTTGAACACAGGAAAGCAAGTATAAGTCTCACGCCATTAACAGCAAGTCGGACACATTGGTCCATGAAGGAGCGATCTGTGTGTGTTGTTATATCACAAGCGAATGCAACCCCCCACATGTTTGGATCGGCCATGAGCTTGATGGTCTGCTGATAAGGGTAATCCACCAGAAACCTTGCGTACGTGACCAAAGTGTTCGCCATTCCATAAAGCTTAGGATTGCCTATAGCTTTGTGGTGTTGTTGTATGACAGCAGTATTTTGCCGAAGATGACAATCTGACATCAAAAGGCTGAAAAGTGAGAGAAACTCGGGATTCCTAATCAACTTTGTACGTGTCATGCCCAAGACCGACAAGCCCTGTCTTTCAAATTAAAAAAAAAAGCTTGTACCATTCAGGTCGTTCACGATCAAGACTGAAGACGATCCTTCAAAATATGAGGACGACTGATTACTTCCTCCATATCTCTTTGTTTGTCACGGTTCTGTTTGATAGGATATTGTTATGATTGTTACAGTTTTGTTTTTTAGTATTCTATTAAGAGGGGCATTAACTCTGCAAGGACATCCAGTTGACCTCCTTCACAGCTCGTTGGTACAGGTCTTTGTCGCAAGGCAATGACTTCGGGTACTTGCCTTCACGACGGAGACGATCTTTGTTGTAGTGTGGGAGCTTGTACTCGTTCCCCCCATTGCACTCTAATGCGCCAACATGACTGCTTGCAATGACAAGAACACATCCTCCAGTGTCTCTGTGCTGACACTGTTGTAAGCATGGGTTACAGCTTTTACCAACTGATCAATACCCCGGCTTCCGCTGCGCAGCTGGAAGGACTGGATTGAAGCAAAAAAACCGAGATCAAGCGCATTATAATCACGCGAGTTTGGAGGCTGGTAAAGCACACGAATGTTCCACCCTCCAGACGTACCAGCAGCAACGACGTCGGGGTCAAACGGCGAG
>LGTU01000832.1:0-19218 GCA_001314425.1 Phytophthora pluvialis | reverse complement strand
GGCATCATCAATCCCAGCCACCACGACTTCACTTTGCCAGATCAAAAGAGACGCATAGCGGGGGGTTCTTGGGGCCAGTGACCCCAAGAACCAGCAAGTCATTGGGATCCTTCATATTGCTCGTCGACAGGAACATCGATGCAGATTCGGGGAAAGCGACCTGCTATATTTCTGACCCGCTTCAGTCTCCGCGCAACTACGCTAACACCCTGCTCCAGTGCGGAGCAGCGACAATCTGCTCTTCAGAGACATGGCGGGCACAATAGACTTCGTGCACCGCCAAGTGCTTCGCGTGTTCTCGCTCAAGACGAGTTCTGGAACGGAGACTGACGTGACGTTGTTCCCTTCGGCCAAGAACGCTCACCGTCGTTTGTTTGCAGACAATATTTTACCGTACAGCGTCGAGCTGACTGGCGATGACGCTTGGCATACTTCGCCCACTCGTTCAGGAGACCAACAATTCGGTTCTATTACCACGCGGTAGGCAGCCAGGTACTTTTCGGGGGAGAAACTTTCTCGGATGCTTGCGCATTGACAGCATTCTACACGTTTGTGCTCGTTGTCTTCAGCACTCGTGCGTGATGACACCTTCGGCGAGGAGCATCACTTTGGCAAGACTGTTCGACTTCAAAGTCAAGCAGATCGTTCGCCGTTATGTGGTTTTTGATCGCGTCGTCATCGCGTGGCGAGCGATCTTAAGCCCGGACAAGTTTAAAGGCGAGGACCTTAGCGGCATTCAGTTCGAAGAGAAAGATGCGCTCGTTATCGAGCCATTTCAGCCAGCACAGGCCTGCGTCGTGCACACATGGCAAATGATCACTCCAGATATCACTGACAACGCCGCGGTGAGTGGCCGAAGCAAGCTGGTTCAGGATATGACAGAGTTTCTGCTGCGTGGGTATCGACCAGAACGAGCTGTGGAGCGGCCATTGCGTGCGCAGTCGATGCAGTTCATGGAGCCAACGCTGGTGCCACAATCATAAGCGTCAGTCAACTGTAATTCAAAGCTGCTTGTGGGAGAATAAATGCTAAGTACATGTACAAGCACACAGGTCTTCTATTTGCTCGTTGAGCATACTACACTGCACATTGTGCATTGCTTCTTCTTGACTGCTCAATCAGCATATTCTCGATCATCTGCACTGTGCTCGCAGACGAGGATCCACCGAGTACGAAGTCCGTCAGATCCTGTACAAATTGAGAGCTAGTCCCCTTTGTGTGTGCTAGAGTCTCCGGGGTGATGACGTGCCAGATACGCAGCAGCGTGAACTCGTCGCTAGGTGGATGGGGCTTAGTCGGGTATCGAATCACGCACGAGCCTTTCTCCTGGAAGCGAACGCCCTCTAGTTGTTGCCCCTTGAACTCTGCCGGGTCAATGTACGATCTCCACGCGATGACAATCCGATCCGCTTCCCGATATCGGCGGAAAACCTGTTTGATCCTGAAATCTGCCATCCGCTCGGGTGCTTTAATCTCTACACCGAAGCTTTCACAGACGGAATCGTCATGTGCCACCTCGCCGTACTCGTTCTTCCTTCTCTCCCGACTATACGAGAAGTGGTACTTCTCGTGCTGGAAGGCATGCGCCAAGCACCTCCACGCAGCTTCTGCTGTCGTATGCAGATCAAACGGTAACGTCTTGTCTCCAAAAATGCCAAGACTCGCTCCAAGGCCCGTATCCGCCTGAAAGAAAACTCGTGCCGCTTCATGATACACCGAATCCACCCCCACTTCCAGCTCTTGGAAAACCTCCTGATCCGACACTTCCAACGGCACCCCATGCACCCTCCTCGTCCTCTTCTCCTGCGCCAAACTCGTCTCCATCACCTACAGCGCCAACAAATTAAGCGTTACTACTCTTTTCACCAAAATTCCGCCTCCTTCCTCGCGTACCCGTCGTGCCACTCGCGTATTCAGCGCTCGCTGCAGCATTTCGCGCAGTTTCTTCTGGTCGTCCAGTGCACATTTGAGCCTGCTGTTCTCCCTCTCGGACGCCAGTCGCTGGTCCAATTGGCGCGTCGCCAGGTCCTTCCAGACGCTCATGAGGGCGGACGAATGGACATTCGCGTCTGCTGCCCGCGTCGTGGCCGTCCGCAGCTGTGCGCGCTGCTGCGCGCCCTCTCTCAGCGCGTGCAGCTGCGTCTCCAGCCCCTTGACGCACGTGCGGAGGAATTGCACCTCTCTGCGCCGCAGCTCACGCGCCCCGTTGCGGTGCTTGCTCGTGTTTTGGGTGATGGGGTGGGCGGCCTCGAACGCGGCCCAGGCCGAGCTCTCGGCCAATGAGCTGAAGGGCGACGCGCGCTTGGACCAGCCGAGCGGGTGCGGCGGCTCTTCGACTGCCGCGTTGTACTCGTCTAGGAGCGCCAGTACCTCCGTGAAGGCCTCGTCGTCGTCTTCCAGCAGCGGGAACGACATGGCATTGACTGAAGCGTGTTTACAAGCAGTAGGGCAAATGTCACGCCGTCCGGTGCAATGAGTCGCAGAAGAGACCGGTCTGATTCTGAGCAGATAGAAAAGGGAAGGGAGAGGACATGAGTTTTGATAGGTTAAGGACAGTTGGAGACGGACAGACCTGGACACGTACGTCACTGGCCACCACTAGCAGATCAGCATGTCGAATTGTGTCGAAGTATACGCAACACGTTGTGAATCCGGAGGAAGGGGTCTATCCGATACGCTGGAAGCACCCACGCTTTCCAGTTGCCAATGTGATTGGGCTCGTGAGCTGCAGTTCTAGCTCGCCTCTGCCTTCCCAAACTGTCGGCCGGAGCGTTTGTCTTGTGCAACCTATTCCTCGAATTGCTCCATTGTTGTCGCCGACACGACCACCCCCTCAATGTGCGAGTGTTGGTCAATGTTTTGCTGACCAACAGCATTGTCCAAATCCTGCGGCACTCAAACTTGCTCTTCGCACGCGTAGCTGCTGCAGTGCCAAGCGCGTTGGCCATCTATCAGCATATCCTCGATCGTCTGCACCGTGCTTGCAGACGACGATACCCCCAGTACGAAGTCTGTGAGGCCCTGACCGAACTCGGAGCTCATATCCTCCGGGTCCGTTTGACTCTCTGGGGTAATAATGTGCCAGATGCGCAGTAGAGTGAACTCATCGCTGGGTGTCTGTAGATTTGGCGGTTGTCGAATAACACACCAGCCTTTCTCAAGAAAACGAACCCCCTGCAGCGCTTGCCCTTTAAACTCGGTCGTGTCGATAAAAGACCTCCAAGCGACCACGATTTGATCTGACTCCACGTACCGACGGAAAACCTGCTTGATCAAGAAGGCCGCCATTCTCTCGGGCGTTTTAATCTCCACACCGAAGCTTTCCCCCACTGTGTCATCCTGCGCCACCTCGTCCGCTTCGTTCTTCTTCTCTTTGTTGTAGGAAAAGCGGCATTTATCGTGCTGGAACGCGTGTGCTAGACACCTCCACGCAGCTTCCGCCGTCGTGTGCACATCGAAGGGCAGCATTTTCTCCCCAAACACGCCCAAACTCGTGCCTTTGCCTGTATCCGCTTGGAAGAACACCTCCGCCGCTTCATGATACACACTGTCCACCCCAACCTCCAGCTCTTGAAAAATGTCTCGATCCGCAGCTTCCAACGGCACTCCATGCACGCGTCGCATCCTCTTTCCCTGTGCCAAACCCGCCTCCATCGCCTACATCACCAACAACTCATCGGTTATCACTGTCTCCCCCCGCCACCCCTTCCAGCAAAATTCTCCTCTACCTCTTGCGCGACTTTCGTCGCTAACGCTTGTTGCAGTATTTCGCGCAGCCTGCTATGGGCTTCCAGTGCACATTTCAGTCGATTCTTCTCCCTCTCGGCCGCCAACCTCCTGTCCAATTGGCGTGTGGCGAGTTCCCTCCACATGCTCATCAATGGGTCCGTGTCTTCCACCGAAATTGCGGCATTGCGCAGCGCTGCACGTTGCTCCGCGTCTTCTTTCAACGCGGTTAGCTGCTTCTCTAGCCCTTCGACACATGTCCGCAGGAATTGCACCTCTCGGCGCCTCATTTCGCGCGCTCCGTTGCGATGTTTGCTGGCGTTTTTGGTGATGGGGTGCGCCGCCTCGAACGCGGCCCACGCGGCGCTTTCGGACACGCAACTGAATGGTGACGGGTTCTTCGCACTGCTGTGGGGAAGCGGGGGCTCGTCGACGGCCGCGTTGTACTCGTCCAGGAGCGCTAGAACCTCCGTGAACGTCTCGTCGTCCAGCAGCGGGAACGTCGACATGGTCGCTTGCTGTCTTGGAGTTACATTATATGTCAATGACAAAAACCTGTCCGGTTTAACAAGTCCCCACAACTGAACATCTGATTCGGAGTTGATAGAAAAAAAGAGATAAAAAACGGTGTTGCGCTATCCATTACGACGGTTCGGGGACAGTTGAAGCTGGAAATGGAAAACACTTTGATCGTCATCGCGTACATGTATTCATGTAGGAACCGTAGCGTTTGACGCTCAAACGAGCTCTTCGTACGCAAAATTGCTGCAGCTCCGAGGGGACTGAGCTCCAATCAACGCATTCTCGATCATCTGCACTGTACTCGCCGATGAGGACCCATCCAGGACAAAGTCCGTAAGGTCTTGGACGAACCCCGAGCTCACATCCTCCGGGATTGTTGGACTCTCTGGGATGATCACGTGCCAGATACGCAGCACCGTGAGCTCGTTGCTGGGCATTTGCAGCACTGGCGGGTGCCGAATAACGCACGAGCCTCTCTCCTGAAAGCGAACGCCCTCTAGCTTCTGGCCTCGAAACTCCGCGGGGTCGATGTACGAGCTCCACGCGATCACGATTCGATCTGATTCCACATAGCGCCGGAAAACCTGCTTAATCCGGAAGTCTGCCAGTCTCTCGGGCGCCTTGATCTCCACACCGAAGCTCTCTCCGACCGTGTCGTCATGTGCCACGTCGCTCGAGTCGTTTTTCCTTCTCTCGCGGCTGTACGAAAAAGTATACTTCTCGTGGTGGAACGCATGTGCCAGACACCGCCACGCAGCGTCCGCCGTCGTGCGAAGATCAAACGGCAGCGTTTTCTCTCCAAACACGCCGCCCAAACGCGCTCTTTCCCCCGCGTCGACGTGGAAAAAGACCCTCGCTGCCTCATGGTACACCGAGTCCACGCCCACCTCCAAGTCCTGGAAAATCTCGTGGTCCGACACCTCCAATGCCACGCCGTGCACTCGCGTCGTCCTCTTCTCAGGCGTCAAACTCGTCTCCATCACCTACACACAACAACAATTAAGTTCCTTGTTGCCACTCGAGCCTAGGCCCTGCCAGCCTGAAGTCGTCACCCTTACCCGTCGTGCGACTCGTGTATTTAGCGCTCGCTGCAGCATTTCACGCAGCTTCCTCTGGTCTTCCAGGGCTGCTTGGAGCCGACTGTTCTCTCTCTCCGAGGCCAAGCGCAGTTCCAATTGGCGCGTCGCCAGGCCCTTCCACATGACCGTCAGCGCCGACGACCCGTCCATCCCAGCAGTGGCGATTCTCACTTGTCCGCGCTGCTCCGCTCCTTCTTTCAACGCGTTCAACTGCCGCTCGAGCCCCTTGGCACACGTGCGTAGGAATTGCACCTCTCGGCGTCGCGTTTCGCGAGCTCCATTGCGATGCTTGCTGGTCGTTCTCGTGATGGGGTGGGCAGCTTCGAACGCGGCCCATGCAGCGCTCTCCGACACGCGACTGAAAGGCGACGGGCTCTTCGCACTCGTGTGGGGAAGCGGGGGCTCGTCGATTGCCGCGGTGTATTCATCTAAGAGCGCTAGGACCTCCGTGAACGTCTGGTCATCCTCGTCGAGCAGCTGGAACGCCATGGTGGCGATGGTGTGGACTGCGAAATGAGCTCGTGGTGGTTGAGACGCCAGCAAGAAAGATTTGACGATCACGAGAGACGCGTACACGTTGGTACTTCAAGCCCAGTGGACTGTATTCAAGCCTGTTACTTCAACTTCGTAACTACAAGCCTAATGAGGAGGGCGGGCTGGCGCTGTTTTAACATGTTCGAGCGGCCTTCACTTCGGCCGTCGAGGCGCCCAAGCCACAACAATATTTGTATTGTACTGTCCTGCGGCTGCGGTCATGCGCAGCGCTGGAAAAGGTCGTGCACTGCAAGCTCGGAGCGCAAGGAGTTGACGGATACCGGTCGGAGCGCACTCGCGCCACGCGTAGCGCCATTTAGTTGAGCCAGCAGATGCGCTTGCAAATATCCGTCGGAGGAGCGTTCGCCGTGCATCGGTGACGGGAATCGCCAGCGCTTCGGGTCGGCCTCGATCTCTTCACGGGAGACGTCGCGAGCGCTGGTGGCCACCATGGATTGGTGCACGCATACATTACAGAGTGCCACCTCACGCTGCACGACGTGCGTTGAGAGGCGGTCGTCGCGTCTCGGGTCGGTGACGCAGCTCATGACCGTCTTCTTCAAGCGGCAGGACGAGCACACGTAGCGCCAGCACAACTGGCACGTGGTGGCTGGCTTCTTCTTCTTGTCGTGCGTAGAGAACCACGGACCGCGTTTCTTGCAGGTCACGCACAACTTGCTGTCGACCACTGCCATCGCAGCCGCCGCAGCAGCTGGGACCGTGACTGTGAGAGATTTGTGCCGAGCTTTCTGCACTGGGAGCGAGCGTGTAAGTCCTGCCAGACTCGTTTGGTGAGCAATGTACCCCATCATTTGCTGCACCGGCGGCTGACGCTGTGCCAGCATCCACGCGAGCTTCTTCATGCGCCCGCACAGCACAACGGTCCCGGTAGCGGCCATTGTGGCGGTGGTGGAGCGCACAGCGGCGTTTCCGCCACTGAGGCACGTACGCGCGAAGACCTCAACTGATCCGCGGCACGGGCCTTCTGACACGTCACTACTAGTAGCGTCTCCGTCGCGAAATAGCGTGCAGGTTGACATGTTCCCCCGTCGCACGTTGTGTCGTTCGTGAGTCTGGGAGAAGTGCACGGAGTGGCGAAGTTGGAATCCAACGCGCTCCCCCGTTGCCAACCTCGTCATCCCAGTAGCCTCCAAGAAGATAAGATCCTCGCGTGTACTTGCGCCTGGAAGAGTAACTGGGTAGTGTAGCGGGTGATATCGGTGGTGATCGATCGTAGGGCCTTCCTGCTCGATCCACTTAACCGTCAGCGATCGGAACGGGTCGGTCGTAGTAGGAGCAACAATGGTGGCGAGCACAGCACCATCCGTAATGTTGTCACGTTCATAGGCGCTCTTCACGCGCATAGCATCAGCGGTGGCACCAAGAGCTCCGTACATGGCGTCGTCCAGCGAACCTGGCACGGAACCCACAAGCTGTAAAAGCGGGAGCTCGACCCCCACAAGCGTTGACGCTCCTGCGCCCATATCGTTCCCAGAATCGTTGCTGAACGCCGTTGTCCTGCTGTCGGAGCTGTTAGTGTTGCTGTAGTTGCTCGTAAAGCTGCCTGTACGTCGACTGAACAGGCTCGAGATGCTGCTGCAACTGCTATCGCGGCTACCAATGCTGGAACCGTACGCGTCGGCGTCCGAGAACTCGGCCGTTTCAGAACTTCGGTATCGAAAGCTTCGGAGTCGCAGGTGTCGGCGCATACGGCGCTCGACGTCCTTCCGTCGACGCTGCAGGAATACGCGCAGGTCTCGCTCGTGCTTGATGCACTTCCAGTGGTTGCTGTCTACCTTTCGCCGGTCCTGCTCGATGAAGTTCTCGTACTGCACGACGGTGTTCTGCACGAACAACCGCGCTACCGCCTCAAGCTGCGCTTCATCCTCGACTGCAAGCTGGAGTGGAGCGAACGGGCTCTTGAACTCCGGGGACTTCGCTGGGCGGTGGTGGATACGCATCGATCCGACTTTCCTCGTTGGGGTCTGTTGCTGCGATCGGTGAGCGGCACTTCCGCCGTGCAAGGCCAAAACTCGAATGAGGTGGAGCGCCGGTCGGTGTGCTCTGAGGCAAGCTCGTGCTTTTGAAGCTGAAACGCTGAGTGCAACGTGCCCAGCGTGGTGCTCTCAAGATAGATAGCTCTGGTCATGCAAGCAAGAGAGGGTTGCAACGGCCCATGCAACGCCACCTCCACGCCACTGTCGGGGCCAATGCAGGCTGTCGCCTGGTGCAAGTGGAGCAAGCAAGGCGACGCTTGGGTTTGGTGGCCAGCATAGGAAAGACGCTGCGTTGGTTGCCCCATGTCTGCTATCTGCGCAATGCGGACAAGGCACGTGCTTGTATGGGGCCAATGGGGGGCTGAAAGGCGACCGAGAATCCAGCCTGACCCTGGCATGTTTGACTGGCCACTGCAACTCGAAGGAGAGTGCATTGGCTCTGCAAAAGGCACAAAGGTGACGGTGGCGCTGCTGGTATGCGTCAGACGTGCTAAAATGCCTGGAAAGAAGCAGGTTGGCGCAGCAATTCTCAGTCCAGTGTCGGAACGACCCAAAGCCGTTGAGAAACGACCGCCGAAGGTGCAGCTATACATTAGTACATGGCTCCACAGTATATTGAAAAATGACGACCAGTATAGTGCGATACAAATCACAAGATAAATTCAGAAGCCGGATACGCAACGGGATACTATACGCGTAGCGGAAACACCCCAGTAGACGAAAGGTCTCAACTCAGCATTAGTACGTTCCGACCTGGTACCTGCTTTCCCGCATGACTCTTATTCTAGGCGACGCGTTTGCTCTGACAAGGCGTGTTTGCTCTGCACCTTAGCTAGTGGAGTTACGTCCCTTCCTGGGCAGGGTCTTGATAGTGGCGTGAGTACCCTTTCAAGGGCGTGACGCGCTGAGCTGACCGCTTTGGGCCGCAGCTTCGTTTGTCGGAGCGCGCTGATGCCGGAGCCCAACGAGGTTTCATCGTAGCCATGCAGGCCGCTTTCGTCATAGATGCAGACGTTTCTCGCGAGACAGAGGCGATATCGAGCTCACTCACTCGCTCACTATCTGCCCAGCATAGAACAAGAGCTTGATGAGCTAGTCGAGCACTGGAGGCCAGCACGGAACGAGGAGGGAACATGGGGAACATGTTTCGTGCTGCGACGGTGACGCGCGGGGTCAAACCGTCGTCTTGCGCATGTGGCGACAACTTCAACCAAAGATTGAGACGTCATACTGTCTCCTGCGCGATGCGACGAAGCAGACTTGAGTGATCGACAGGCAACCGTTTTGCTTCCTAGGCTTGACTATCGGACAGGTCGTGTCCTACCACGTCCCAGCATCCAGCGAATGCGTTAGACTAAGATCCTAAGCTCAAGTGATCTGCGTCACGGGTAAACTCACTCAAACGTTCCTAGTATTTTGGCCAATTAGATAGATAGATATAGAATTCTGCTTTCAGAAGAGATTTTTCGCCCCAAAGTGTATCAATGAGCACCAAGGGGTTCGTTGCGACGTCCAGCAAGGGCGCGTTCCGGCGCGAGGCCTCGAGGTTCCGCAACTGGATCGAGCGCAAGAGCAGCGCCGCCTTCCCCGCCGGTCGGTGCCTTTTCAGATTTTTCACCCAGCAAAATTTCAATTGATCGTCCGTTATGTGAGACTTGGTTAGACTAATGCGATCTGCCCTGCAGAAAAGAACCGCTACCACCTGTACGTCTCATTGGCGTGTCCATGGGCTTCGCGCTGTCTCGGGGCCATGTATCTCCAAGGGTTGGACGACATCGTTGGTCTCTCGGTGGTCCACCCGGTCTTCCAACGGACTCGACCCAATGACGAGAACGACTCGCATTGCGGATGGGCCTTTGCGAATCCAGCGACGACGCCGACGTTGCCGGGACCTTCGGGTCTTGGGACCTACTCGTCCAAGGGCTGCATCCCGGATACGGTGAACAAGGCCAAGTTCGTCCGAGACTTGTACGACATGTGCACGTCGGAGCCGACGCGCTACACGGTGCCGCTGCTGTGGGACAAGAAGACCAAGGCCATTGTGTCGAACGAGTCGGCGGAGATCGTGCGCATGTTCAACAGTGCATTCGAGGACTTGGTGCCGTCGAAAGTGGACTTGTATCCGGACGAGCTGCGGTCGGAGATTGACGAGCTCAACGAGTGGGTGTACAACGACGTCAGCAATGGAGTCTACCAGTGTGGATTTGCGTCGTCGCAGGCGGCGTATGATGAGGCGGTGGAGAAGCTATTCGCTGGCTTAGATCGTGCGGAGGAGATTCTGGCTGCGCACCGCTTCTTGGTCGGAGACCGATTCACTGAAGCCGATCTGCGTCTCTTTACGACTCTGATCCGCTTCGACGAAGTGTACGCCGTGCATTTCAAGGCGAACAAGATGCTCATCGAGCAGTATCCCAACCTCAGCAACGTACGTATTGTCTAGAGGAATTGTTGGTGCTGCAGACTATTAACTCTCTTTTTTTATTTCTTCTGTAGTACGTTCGCGACATCTACCAAATGCCACCGATCACTAAGAGTGTGGACATCCAGCAGATCAAGCTGCATTACTATGCATCTCACACGCATTTGAACGCTTTCGGCATTATCCCGGCTGGCCCTGGTGTAGATTTCACGCGCCCGCACGATCGCAACCGTTTCAAGAACGCAAAGCTGCCGAGCTTCTAAGGGACCCCCGAAATCCCTGTTCATGGCTGCAGCAAAAGGAGGACACGTGTAGTATACACTCAGCCCGTAATCCTGATCGTGCTGGAGCTGTTTGCCACCCTGTTACGATTAGGGTAAGACCTTCCGTTGGTGCACAAGGAGGTGAATCGATGATAATGCCCATGCATTTGTTGACCAACTTCACAGATCACTAAACTTGCAATCGATTGATACTAACTACAGTACATGTCCCGGTACATGCACTATCCATAGACTACAGTACGATGCTAGCTGCCCACTTTTCAATTCACCACTAACTTAACAGAGCTCCTCGAACACCAAACATCAACGCAAACCATGGCAACTAAGAGCTTTGTGCTCAAAACGGCCAAGGCGCAAAACAAGCCAGCTAGCAAGTTCCGCAACTTCATCGAGCGCAGTACCAATGCAGCATTCCCCGCTGGTAAGGCAGGTTTGGTCGGAGCTTTCTACACGATATTTTGGGACTGATTCTGTAGTGCTTGCTCCTCTGTAGATAAGGACCGGTACCATTTGTACGTTTCGTACGCGTGTCCGCGGGCATCTCGTTGTCTGAGTGCGCTGTACCTGAAAGGATTGGACGGCATCATCGGACTGTCCGTAGTTCATCCGTTGATGCAACGCACGCGCCCTGATGACAAGGACGACACGCACATCGGGTGGTCGTTTGCGGATCCAGCCACCACGCCTTCGCTCACCGGGCCAACCGGTCACGGAACGTATTCGTCCTAGGGCTGCATCCCTGACACGGTGAACAACGCACAATTCCTTCGTGACTTGTACGAGAAGTGCACGTCGGAAAAGACGGCGTACTCCGTGCCTTTGCTGTGGGACAAGAAGAAGAACACGATCGTGTCCAGTGACTCCGCGGACATCGTGCGCATGTTCAACGACGCGTTCGCTGACCTGGTGCCTTCTAAGCTGGACCTGTACCCTGAAGAGCTCCGTGCGGAGATCGATGAGATCAACGACTGGATCTACAACGACGTCAGCCACGGGGTCTACACGTGCGGGTTTGCCGCGACGCAGGAGCTCTACGACGCCGCAGTTGACAGAGTCTTCATCGGTCTGGACCGCGCCGAGGAAATCTTGTCGAAGCACCGCTTCCTTGTCGGCGACCGGCTCACGGAAGCGGATCTGAAACTCTTCCCGAGCCTCGTGCGGTTTGACGAGGTCTACGCCGTGCACTTCAAGGCCAACAAGAAGCTCATTCAGCAGTATCCCAACCTCACCAACGTACGTACTTGCCACCGAAAACGACGACGAGCGTGCTCATTCATTTGACTAACCTGTTGATTTTTTTCTGTGCCACGCAGTACGTTCGCGACATCTACCAGCTGCCACGCATGGCGAAGACCGTTGTGCTGCCCCACATCGCCACGCACTACTACGGGTCACACACGCACTTGAACACGTTCGGAATCGTCTCAGCGGGCCCGAACGTTGACTTCTCTCTTCCTCACGACCGCGACCGCTTCACGAACGCCATTGTGCCTACGATCGAATGAATTGACCAAAGTTTTTGAGTTCGTCGAGCAAACTACTCGCTAACATCATGGCAATACATACTAGTTTTCCCATTTGTTGCCCATTTGTCATCGTTTTGCCTAGAACTGAAGCGCTTCCGCCACATGACTTTTCAATGAAAAGTTAGAGCTGGGTGGACTCGTAGTTGAAGCCACGTGTCCACCTTAAAGCCGGAAGCAGACAGATAGACTAACTCAATACATCGTACTTAATCAAACATTACAAATCCCAAGTGTAAACAGGCGTCGATTCATTTGGGATTTCAACGCGACGCATCAAAGCTCGACGGGCGGATAGATAACCCCGGCATCATGCGCGTATTCGCTGTCGTCGCAGGCGTCCTCTGCGCGCTCTGCGCCGCTAACGTACGTGTCGACCTCTACACCCTCCCCCTGCCAAGTCTCATCCTCTAGATCCCCCCACAGCTCGAGATTTCGCCACTTTGCCACTTTGCCACGTTGCTACACCATCCTCCCGCTAATGTTATCAACACCTTTCTTATTTCGTGGCAATTTCAGCACGTGGAGGCCAATCCCGACAATGTGGCAAAAGTTCGCGTGGCAGCCGACAATGCGTTCGCCGGCGGAGACATGAAGACGGCCATCCCGCTGCTGTCCAAGCTCATCGAGATGGAGCCCAAGAACGAGCGCAACTTCTACAAGCGCTTTCGGGCCTATCTGAGCGAGCGCAAGTACTCGCACGCGCTGTCGGACCTGTCGTCATCGCTGGACGTGAACCCCAAGTACAAGCAGGGCATGCTGCAGCGCGGCAAGCTCTTGATGATGCTGGGACAATGCGTAGAGGCTTCTCAAGATTTCCAGAGCCTCGTCGAGTGCGTCACTTTGATTTTTTGGTGATTGTCAGTGCTTTTGTGTGGGATATTGACACGTGTTTCTTTGACAATTTTAGGCTGTACCCGAAGGATACGGCGGGTGCTCAGCAACTGGACAAGAGCAGGGAGTGTGCTGCTTATCTCGACGAGGCCGAGCGTGCTCACAGTCGCGGCGACTACCAGTCGGCGTACAATTACTTGACGCAAGTGCTGGAAGGCTCGGCGATTTCAAGTGTGCCGCTGCTGCTGGAGCGTGCACAGCTCAGTGTGTCGCTGCAGAACCCGTACGACGCTGTTGCCGATCTTGGAACGATTTTGAAGCTGGACCCGTCCAACTTGATCGCGTTGCAGATGCGTGGTGACGTGCTCTACTCGCTTGGAGACAAGCAGTCGCTCGAGGCGGCGCAGTCGCACTACCGACAAGGTTTGCACTCGGACCCTGAGCACAAGGGCATTAAGACGCTGTACAGGAGGTTGAAGAAGGTACTCAAGTACATGAACCGCGCTGAGGACGCCATGCAGCGTGGTGCGCATGCTGAAGCTGCGGAAGAGTGGCAATCGGCCATAGGTGTGGATCCGGATCACGCCGCAATGAACAAAGAGTTCTATCTACAGCTATGTACGAGTGAGCTGCATCTCAAGCACTTTGCGGAGGCTCGTGACGCCTGTGATAAGGTAGTGAGCATTGATGATGGATACGCCGTCGCGTTTGCCAAGTTGAGTGAGGCGCAAATCGGACTTGAACTGTTCGAGGACGCCGTCCGATCAGCAAAACGTGCTTCAGAGCTGGACAATTCAAACGCCCAGTTCAAGGAGAAGGTAGCTCAGGCCGAAGCAGCGCTGAAGCAGAGCAAGACCAAGAACTACTACAAGATTCTGGGCGTGACACGCAACTCAGAGGCGAAGGAAATCAAGAAGGCGTACCGCAAACAGGCGCTTGAATGGCACCCGGACAAGCACACCGACAAGGTCGAGGCAGAACGGGAAGAGGTAGAAAAGCGGTTCCACGATATCGCTGAAGCCTACGAGATTCTGTCAAATGAGGAGACTCGCGCAATGTACGACCGCGGCGAGGACGTCACAGGTAACCCGCAGCAGCAACAGCAGCAGAACCGTGGAAACCCGTTCAACAATGCACACTTTTTCCAGCAGGGTGGCCGCACCTTCCACTTCAATTTCGGAGGCTAGGCAAGCATGGTTTGAAGGTCGCAGACGTGCTGGTTGTACAGAAGGCGTTTGTGGAAACTGAGAGCAAGTAGCTGGAAGAATGGAAAACTTAAAACGAACCTGGTGAGGAAGTAGAAAAAGCTACCCCGGCAGAAATGTCTACGAGTACGTGTGGTGCGCTGGACAACAGTCATTTCCTAACGTAAAAATGGTAGTGTCCAAGCACCTACTGCTGAGCAAAACTTGGTTTGTCCTTGTATTTCGTCATGGCTAGGGGGTAACGCTGCTGTTGATTTGCGTCTGCTCAATGCGTCGAAGATACGACAGGGTTACACTTGTCAAGCACAACATCATGAGAAGCCATTCCAAGAAGAAACCCCAAATTATAAGGCTCGATGCGAGAAAACTAACGTGTGAATGTTCTGTTCGCAAAAGGTCCACAAGGCGAAGTGTACTTTTATCGAGATGATGTCGCGAAGTCTTTTGTTGATCGAGACCAGCGCAGTCTCTAGCGAAAGCCATACCCGTTGGCAGGGTAGCAGCAGTCGGATTCTTCTGGTTCTATCTGTAGTTGTTTTGGCTCACAGACGGGTTCATTGATGACAACAAAATGATCGTCCAGTTGTGGTCCTTGAATTTCCTCCGTCGCGCAAGATCCGCGTTGTTGCCCCAAGCAGAAATTTCATACTCCAAAGTAGTTGTTTAATCCCCTTCTTGCTCTCTTCTGAAAAGGCTTGTAGCGAAATGGTGAGAATCCTCGCGAAGCAGTTTAAGCTTTCGTATTTCGACCCGGGCAACACTATTCAACCGAATACTTGAAAATACAATTAGCACCACCATTACTCTCCAACTCAAGGGGTACTGCTGCTGGTTGATCGAGCTTGGTCCAGTAAGGCGTTTTCGACGACTCGCTGTCGGTCCTGCATGATCTGTTTGTATAGTCGAGCGACGGAGTGCTGAGCTCCGCCACCGAATTCCTCGTCTGATATCCTCGACGAGGTCATAAAGATGCAATTCTTGACAACCGTAAAGTCTGCTGCCTTCACATCCATCGGCTTGATGATCCCCCAACCGTATTCCCTCGTCGACACTGCCCGTGGCCAGTCTCCAAACGCGTCCCACACATGAATCTCTCGCCCAGACTCCAGGAACTTCTTCAGTACGACCCGTATCGTGCACGACACGCACGACGTATCCTCCTCTCCACCGTCACTTCCACGTAGCAGAATCTCTCTCTTCAGAACAATGACACGACTCGCCCGGCCAAGCTCCAGTCCCTAAAATCCACTCATCACCATCAGCCAAACAGCACCCCCAAAAAACAGTAAACCTCACCCCCACTTCCACCGCTCAACGTACGATATCAATGCACTCTTGATCTCTCAAAACCGTTTCTTCCTCCAGCACTCTCCACATCGCCCTCAACACCGTCTGCTGCTCAAAAGGCAGTACCCCAATGCTCCTGATCTGCAACACGCAGCTCCCATCACTTGTCTCGAGCACCGTTGCATCCTCCATCTCCCTCTGCGTCTCGTTCATCTCTGCCGCTTGATAAACCTGCTCCACCTTGTCATAATTCTCATCCACACTCCTGCTGAGCATCTGAAGGATCCTGGCGTCTCTCTCCGCCTCAAAGGGCAGATTCTGCCCTACCGCCCCCAGCGAGGGCAGCACGGAGCTCTCCACCACCTGCTTCTGGCTCACGTAGAGCTGCAGCTTGCTCTCCAGCAGCTTGGCATGGCCCACGCTGCGCTGCACTCGGCTCCTGAGCTGCACGTTCTCGGCCCTCGCCAGCAGCCTGCGACGCTGTATCTCGTCGGCTCTGGCCCACAGGAAGCGTATCTCGCCCTCCAGCACCGGAATCTGTTGCTTGAGTCTCGCGATCTCGTGGATGGGGCGGTTGCGGCCGCGTCGGGGCTTGGCCTTGCGCTTGATTAGAGACCTTTTTTTAATGGGAGATTGCGAGGGTTCTACGCTGTGTTCCGAGGTGCGGGAGAGCTGCATGGATAGAGGAGACGAAGAGGTGTGTAGAGCATGTAGTTGCGGCGATGGAGACGGCGTGGAGGCTCCGGGAGGCGAGGACGAAGAGGACACATGCGCGCAGGGAGACCGTCGCATTTTGACAGGAATGATGGTCACGTTGGAAATGACGAAAACAATTTATTTTATTGCAATAGGTTTTGGTAGGCTTCTGCAACAGGGACATTCTGGCAAAAATACCCCTTTGAGCTGAAATGGGCAAGTTTGGCAACCTACAAAGGGGTAGTCAATAGTAAAGTACAGTACTGTACTTGAATGAAGAGATGGCTAGGAATGGGCAGTCAAGGTATTACTATTAATACATGGAATATGTATTGAAGGTTTAGAATGAAAACGTTATCTCCCGCGCGGAATGACTTACTTCGAGCTCACTGCGTCTGCCAGTGCCATCAAAGCAAAGTACTGCTGAGCTTGTAGCTCACCTTCCATCGCGTAGTTGCTGAGTTGGCCACGGTGGGGCCCCTTCGTGCGCTTCAAGGTACCGAAGTCACTTTCGACTGTGTGAGTACCTGGAGCACTGCTGGCGAGCCCTAGAGTAAACTTAGTCAAAACGTCAAATGTACCATGAACATCCGTCTTCTGCCAGGCATTCTCCAGTGTCAGGTCCGATTGATCGCCAATGCGTTTGCGGACGTCACTCTTTTGCTCGTAGTCGTGGATTAGTCGCTTTTGCTGCGCCCAAATGCCCCCCCCCTGCAGTGCTTCCGTACTGGAATTGCAGCTTAGTAGTGCGCGACTCCAAAAAGGTCCAGAATACTGCGTTCTGACAGGCAATAAAGTCCGCAGGTCGAGTAGGCGGTTCGTCATGAACGTCCTTGCTCACGTCAAGCTTGATCTTGGGCACGTCGTTAATTAGCCCCGTACTAGATCCTGCCATGGCTTTCACCACGTCTTGACGAGTCGTTGCGAGGAAGGTTTGCGGTGGTGACTCATCGTAATCGTGCTGGTCGACGCCTTCATCCTCATACTCACTAACAACCTCTGCCCAGGTCTGGTCCGCGACAGTCTCTGCGTTCTCTAATCTTTCATGCATGCTGTCGCCACTGCCAGCATGTCTTGGTGCCATGGCGTTAAAGAGATTCACTGATTGAAACGAGCTCCATTTCAGGTGGTGGGCAACCTTCTCGTAGTCGACCTTCAGAGAACCATCGTCCGAGTTGCTCTCGTATTTCATCTGCAATGCACGCACTATAATAACCCATACTCGAACTCATATCAAGAATTTCGTATGCATATACACCTGGTACTCGTGGAGTTGAGATTGAACTAGTCGAGCGCCGCCGCTACACGGCGGAAGTGGTTAAGTTGGTATCCGTGCCGCTCGCTCCACTACTACGCAGGGCTGCCTACGCTTCGCTGTGGCAGGAAGCGCCCCCGTTCCGCTCGCAGGGGCTCGCTACACTGCTCGCCGTGCTTGGTTGGTGGGTGAGCTACCTACGCCTTTGGCTCGGGCCCTTCGGTCCCGCTAAGTACAAAGAGGTTAGGGCAGGCCCTTCGGCCCCGCTACCGTCTTACCCCGCATAAAGCACCTAGGCGTAGTAATAAAAAATCTGCTACCTAAAGGTCGATAACAGAACCCCGATCACAACGCCAAATCAAATACAAGGACATGTTCAAGGAGGAAAGGGTTCCGCACGATAAACTCGCTACAAATACATACGCATTTGCTCTAGTAAAAGGCAAGACAAACTACTCGCCATCCGTTGCTCTTTAGCCAGACGCGCTCATCCCCTCACTTTTCAACTCACTCTTCTCAAGCAACACCACTACCAGCGCTGTATGACCTGCAATGTCAAGCGCTCACCGTAGCTACAGCATCATGTACAAGTTATCCATCCTGGACGGCTATGAACTTGGTGTCCAGGGAAACGGGTTCCATGCACTTGGCCTACAGTACGGTATCTCAGCCGGTCCACACTCTTATCAGTTGAGTGGTCAGTACAGTGGATGTGGTGAGCTCAAACTAATATTTATGCTTGCTGTCATCTTCAAAGTTGACGCGTTTCTTCATTCAATAGCGCTTATGTGCTGTATGCGAATACAGCGCTCAGTGGGTGCTGTATGCTNTCAATAGCGCTTATGTGCTGTATGCGAATACAGCGCTCAGTGGGTGCTGTATTTTATTTGAGCGCCTATATGCTTTATGCGAGGTAAGACGGTAGACCGTTTTAACCAACCGGGGCGCCGCCTTCGCTTCGCTTGACAGCATTTTGCCCAATGGGTTGGCTTAAATATGGCCACGCTAAGGTGCTAACCGACTGACCGACGAGTTGGTCCAGTTGATGTTAAGGATGCAGTTGTCTACATGTAAACCGACAAGCAAACTAGCCTCTCAATGCTTTTGAGACCGCAAATACTGGCTGCTTATAGCAACATCCGCTATGACGCTGGCATCTGACTCATCTGAGCTCAAGCATGTTGCTTCGAAATGGGAACTCAGCGGGATCTCCAAATGGGTATTTTCGTCTTTTTATGCAAAAATACCCCTTTGGTAGAAGCCTCTGCGTGCCTAATGATCGTTTTTACATTCCAAAAAGTGGTCCAGCACGGCACGCCAAGAAGAAACCCAGTCACCAACCTTTGCAGCTGGAAACACCGAGCGCTTTAGCGTCGGAACCAGCAGTTCCATGGCGCACGAGCTGTAGATGTTGTAGAAATCACCCACTAACTTTTTTGAGACGCGTAATTTCCAACGGTTGGGGTTTCAAAGTGCGGACACCGAAGGCACTAAACAGTACGGTATCCTTTGGTGATGAATCGAGTATTGAATTGTTCGAAGGGCATCTCGCGGTGCTTTCTGCAGATAAATGGTTCCAATTCTCGCTTCGCCAAGACACGGTCAGATTACTTCCGACAACGTACCCTATCCCAAGTTACTTGTCCAAGACGTGTACGTGTACATCTCTCAGATCGTGCCACGAGAGCTCTTGAGGTGTTAAAACGAATTGGATCTCTCCCACGCCAAGGAGGGTTCTTGGGTTTACTTGACAGCTGGGTGCATTAGGGGGGGGGGGCAGAATTGACTTATGGTAAAAACAATATGTCCGACATTTCTTGAGAATATGTCCGGCCCACGACGCAAATATGTCGCACC
>LGTU01000831.1:0-17104 GCA_001314425.1 Phytophthora pluvialis | reverse complement strand
TGCGGAGATGCGGAAGTTCCAAAACCCCAAGCTCGCGGACAAGAAGGTCATGCTCAAAGGCACCAGGAACGTCTTGCGCTGTGCCAATAGTCGCTGCAAGGCCAACTTCTGGAACCGGGACGTGAACGCCGCGAGGAACATGCTGGAACTGCTTCGGAGCGGGCTCGAGGGGAAGCGAGGAGCGACGCGGCCGAATGCGTTTCGGCGCGGCCAGTAGCACATGACCAAGAGCAAAAACGTGTCTGGAAAGACTTGCGGCGTACACGCTGCAGGATTGCGTAGCCACACACACACACACACATATGCATAGCATAGGGAAACCAGTAGCGACATTCTCAGTGCTATAGATGAGCGTAGTAAATGGACATGGAGGCAGCGCCAGGTTGTATTGATGGCGAGCATACTTTTCATACTTATAAACAAAGTTCTCACTTCATCTCCATCGAAACATCGAGGTTTAAGCATGGCAAGCAGGTTTGGCCTCTCACAAATAGTATACAGTAAGTCCGTACCTGCCGAACAACACGTACAAAACGCAACAACCGCACTCTCTCTGCTATGCTTTTTTTCAAAACATTAGTAATGTAAGCGGATTTTTTCGTATAGGCTCAAAAACCACCTGCTGCTCGTATTTTGCGAGATCCGGCTCCTTCGGTGCTATGCCGAGTCGTTTTCGCTCCAAAAACAAGAGATGAAAATAACACGAAGAAATTCGTGCCCAATTCAATCCTGGGCAGATCGACTACGTTGGAGACGTCCTGGCATAGATTGATACCAGAGATGTGTCATATTTTTATGGGTGAGTTGTTTTCTCGGATAAGTCAGTGGGCTTCTGGGTGCCAAAAACAAATTGGTCCTCATAATTCTCAATTACTCCCACTTACTGTAGGTGAGATCATTTCTTTTGCTAATTTGAGGTCGAAGCGCTGCGTGCAGCGATTCGCGCTTTTAGCCACTCCATAGCCAGATTTCCGTTTGGGTACGAGGTTATACCGATGCTTTTTCCACAGCATTTAGAGCGCTTACCACCGTAAGTGTCAGGATACTGCGCGTAGAGGAACAGCAGCATTTCAAACTCGTTTGGCTCACGAATCAGCACCGAGGGCATATCGGGAACATACTGGGCGAAATGCTTTTGAAGCCAACACGCAACGCGCGCGTGGCTATGCTCTACCGCGTTAATAATTGCTTTCGCGGAGCAGCCTTCAGAGCGGTTCGCGTGCAACCACTTCAGCACCTCGAAATGACCACGACCTGCTGCCATATCCATCGCGTAGTTTGTGCATCCTGCTGACGTGTTCTGGTGGAGCCATTTCACTATCTCGAGGTGACCACTTGCAGCTGCGCCATCAATGGCTGCGGTAGTGCTGCCCTCCGACCGGTTGGCATGCAACCATTTTACCACATCGAGGTGCCCGTTGGCTGCCGCTTCATCGACCGCCTTGGTGGTGCATCCTTCCGAGCGATTCCAGTGTAGCCACTCAACAGCAGCCAAATTACCATAACCAGCAGCCCAGTTCATCGCAGTTGTCCACCACGAGTTCGTCTTTAGAGTTCGTTTCCGTTTAGAGATCGGCACTCGTCTGACGGATGCGTCGAGATCGTTCAGGTACTGTAAAATTTCCACTCGACCATGTTTTGCCGCTTGCTCGATCACACTCGGCGCAGCACTTCGGTCAGCTTGAGGGAGGTGGTTGATAAGCCACTTCACTGCGTCCAATTTCCCTTTGCAAACTGCTGCGTTCAGCGCTGCTGCGAATTCGTCCGCATGATGATGGTCAAAGAGGTATTGCATGACATCCACGTTTCCGCCTTCGGCTGCGAAGCACAGTAAATGATTAATATTGGGTTTCGTATTCATCAAGCTGCAAACCGTCTGGCCTTTTTGGTGCTCCGCCAACCACCGAGTCATTGGTAGATCTCCACGAACGCAAGCCTGCGTAATTGCACTGTACCAGTGTTTTCCCCAGTCGAAAGTACGGTGTACCAGTGGGTGGTCAAAATGCTCCGCAGCTTGATGCATCAGATCCAACCGACCCATCGTCGCCATTTTCAGTAAAGCATTGGCAGCGCATTCTTGGTGCTTCCAAAACACCCCCCTCTCCATCGTCAGTTCAATTGATCGTAGTCGCGGGGAACATTGTGCGTAGTCCAGCAAACTCTTCCTTGGCGGCAAAAAGTACTGTGCCAGTCGGAAATTGTCAGCATACAGTGCCTGGAAAACAACTCCCTCGAGCTCGCTGATGTTACTGTCGTACGGAGCACATTGATGCAGCCACAATGCCACATCAGAATGCCCATATTCCACAGCACAGTGTATACTTCCGCCACCCCAGTAGACCCAGCAGCCCCTGGCAGCCACCTCGTCTGTAATGTCCGGGACGCTGCAGCGAAATCGTTCGTCCCCATCTACCGAACGGTAATGGTGATGGCAGTTTCGACCCAGATCATGGGCCAGGAAGGCCTGCAGTATCTCTAGTCGCCCCTTCTTGGCTGCGGTTTCCACTATTTCCACTGGCACGTGAGTTCCCGAGAAGTGGTGGAAGGCCCACTCCGCGATTTCCACTTTGTTGCGGTCGACCGCCACTTCCAGCACCCTCCGGAACTGCCAGTGGTCGTATCCCGGCTCACTTCTGATGTAGTTGACGAACTTGAACCCTGGCGTTCGCTTGTCGATAGACGGTGCGCTGACACTGAACATCCAGTGTAGCAATTTAGTGGAATCGAAATTGCAAGCTTCAGGCAGCGAGAGACTGGGATCGGGGCCGAGGAAGTTGGAGAGCAGTTGGCCAAACTCGTCCAGATTGTAGCCTGGTATGTTGCGCAGTGTGAAGGCCACGACCTCCAAGACGCAGTCAGGTGGGCCTTCGTTACCGCTCATGATCGGTAGGAGCTGCTACGTTGCCGTCGGTTGCTGTTGGTGACAAAATCTGAAATGACGACCTTTCCTATTTAGAGTTTCACGGTACAGGTTCACGGTACTGCATTCAACATTGTAGTGACTCATTACAAAACGGCGCAGATTATCTCATGGTAAACCGAAACAAATAGGTTGATTGCGTGGATCTGCTGTTTATTGACCTCGGAAAGCTCTCTGTAAAATAACTATGTCCTGCTTTCACAGGCTAACAATTTGTTTGCACACGTTGAAACTTGCCGTGAACCCAGTAATACTCGAATACCATTTCTGCAAGTTTGGAGGCATGGCAAGCGATTGCTGGGAAAGTGACAGGCTCATCAAGTATGATAAGGATCAGATTGGTTGGGAAATTGCTGTCGATGATGTGGAGCAGCTGACCCGAATATTCGGCGATGCATGTGGAGTTCCTGCAGCTACCGCATATCCGTATCACATTGAAGTTTATCTCGCCCATGGTAGACTATCATTGATAGTCGAGATGCACCTTTGCTGGCTGTGAAGTGATGGTCGACTATCCTTACAGATATTTTGGAGCAGCAGCACTTCGATATCGTTCACTACACACGTACATGAACTTGCGGGCGGCAAGGAATAGGAACATATGGACTAGGCAATTTTTCACTCGAGTAATCGTCCCATAAACGAAGACAATGCTCCTCAAGCAGCGATGAATCATCAACGATGATGATCTTCTGCAGAACGTGTTTCAGCTTATAGCGAACTGAGTCACACACGTTTTGTGTTTCATTGTACAATTGCTTCACCATGTCATGCACAATCGAAATGTTTCCGGTGCTGTGTGGAAATTGCCTTCTTGGACGCCATCATAAGACCGTCGGGAGAAACTCGCTTTTGCTCGTGCAGTCAGACAATCAAAGCATGGTGGCCACAACGAGCAGAGCTCGCACAAAACTCATCATCTGTTGCCTCAGTTGATATTCGGATATCTTCGAGTAGGATCTTGACACCATCAGTACGGCGAGTCACGAATGCGGCACGGATATCTTCACAGGAAATACGCTCTTGCTTGAAGAAGACCTCAAGTTTCTGGAGTTGAATTTACTTCCACAGCCTGCTACCTTCCGGAATGTTTCAATTATCGAGTCATCGGGGAATTCTCGCTCACATGCAACAGTATCACCACAGCCCGGTCATGCGCAACCTCGAACGCCAAATAGGTCCACTCTGTAGACACAAGCTTGTTGTTTGTTGTAGAGGAATGGCACAGTGTTGGTTGCCCTTTGTTCGCAAGCACAAAGCCCTTGCCGAATATGGCATGCGGAATGCGCTCAGAAATGCCACAGTAGTATTCCCATTTCCTGCTGTTCTCTCAAAAGCGTCTCCGAACCCACTCGGGGTTGTCGTGCTCATGGTCGTGTGCGATAGCTTACGGCATTCTTTGCGTCGTTCGTATGCTACCTCAACGAACAAGTCGTCTTTGTCGAAACGCTTCGGATTACCTCATGAATCGTCTGTGCGTTACGTTGTCCGAAAGAAATCGCTGTTGCAAGAAGTCTCAACCAGATTGAGCAGGAACTCCGCCATTTCAGTATAGTGCATGATATCAGTCCACAAGCGTTCTCCCTCGGGTGTGCTTCAATCTCTTGCTCTGTAAAACAAACAAAAATGGCATGAGGGAGAAGGCACCACACCGACTTGTGAGCCTACTTGAGCAATGCCGCCACGTTCCTTACATCGAAACATGGAACAACGAACCCCCTCGTTCAGCGAGGGTGCAGTTGGCCCTGGTCACTCCGATTGTGAGGCAGAGGTCGATATGACGAGCAGCAGAGTGGGTTCTGTCATGGTATTAGCAGGTGTAGCAGCTTCACGCTGGCACCGCAGTATCGACACGGCAGGTGGTGGCTGAATAAGGACTGCTCCCTAGCCAAGATGAGACCGACGGTCACGATTCGTGACTCACGAACAACAAATTGGTCCAAGAGTGCTGAGATGCAGCTGACATGTGAGCCAGAAGCAGCCGCGTCGTGTTCAGCCCCCCGGTAACTCGGTTAGAGCAGACAGCTGGCGCTCGAATAAGGCCTTCAATCAGGGCGGTGACAACAGCGAACCGCTCCAGACGCTGAATTCAGCAACTGCATGCACTCCATGATGGAGGCGCTCCTCGACGCATGCATATGTGACAGAGAGCACTGATGCTAATAGGATGAGGACATGTATCGCACATGTACAGCGCATGTGTAGCAAGCATGTGCCTTTTCCTCGCGAGTCCAAATCGAGCGGGCGCAACAAAAAAGTTGTCGAGGTGTGTAACGTAGCGAGTTGAAATGCCTTGAGCCGTATATCTCCGCTGCACCTTCTGAAGCGACGGTATGTGAAGGTGTCACCAGCGGTGAGGTGAGGCTCTGTCGAGGACTTGACGTCCTCGGTGTTCCGGTCCCACCGCACAAAGCCCCAGGCTTATCCTTCCCGCGGTGTCGATCAACGGTTCTGTACGAAAGTGCCCCCACGGCGTGGCGGCAATTTGAGCGCCAACGCAGGACTCGGCCAAAGTCTTGAAGCCTCCGATCTGAAATTCGGTTTCTCCGCGGCGCTGCAATTTGCAAATTGTCCACGCCAGCGCCCCCAAACCTTGATCAACTTTTGGGGCGCTTGTACCTGTGTGCTGTCGGGTGGTAAGCAAGCCGAGCCATTGTATTGCTAAAGGCTCTGCGGCAGCCGACCCCTATCTTGCACTCGGCGTCACCGAAAATCGATGGTGCAAAGCTCCCCGCACCGCCTCTTTTGACTTGCGAAAGCTTGAACGGCAGCAAGTGGTAACTGCTTGGCGTTGCGCTCGCCTCGACACTCGCGTTGCCGTTGCCAATGCCAACTACCGAGAAGCAGCGAGCGCATGGCGGCCTCGGTCCCTCCTTCATGGGACCAAAAGCATCGGAGCCCCGCACACTTGAAAGCTCCAGCTCCGTGGTACAGTCGTCCGATCGCGGTGCGCATACAAACGCCAAGTGCTCCGGGCAGAAAAGGGCGGCGAGACAGTTCCTACGTCAGTGTCACTGTGTCGAAATGACCGCGCCATTAAAACGGCGGATCTCTTGGTCTCACTATGTGAGCTCGAGCGCCTATCAGCTGTCATTTGCAGGAGCTGAAGTGGGCCCGCTCTCCCGCCACCACACAACCGCAGATCGACCGTGCGAAGCTCAGCGCACGGGCCGACGACGGACCACGCGCGCTGATTTCAGTGCGACGGCGGCGCTCACAACCGAATCCCCGACCGTGGGCTGAGAGCGCTCCCCCCTCTTCTCAAAAGGCTCATCCCTTCTCTAGCTTAGCCTAGCGTTAGCCGCCAGCCAGAATGAGTGCAGGGGCCATCATCGGCATCATCGTGGGCGTGCTCGTGGTGTTGGGCGTCGCGGGCTTCTTCGTGTACCGCTACATGGGCGCCCAGCGCCAGGACGACGAGAAGCAGTTCATGCAGGACTACCCGGTCTCCAAGGTCACCACCACAGAGCCCAACCATATGTGCGAGACCAACACGCAGAACACCCCCACCGAGTACGACTTCACTACGCTCGACGCGCCGTCCACCAAGGCCACGCCCGACCCGCTGGCGTCCTCGATCGCCATGCTGCACGCCGTGCCCGGCAGCTCGCCCAGCCCATCCCAGGAGCCCGTGAGGTACAACTTCGACCCGGCGCAGTCGACGGTGAACGGCGCCGCGCCGTCCACGTCGCCCTTTAACCGGAAGGACGCTGTGCAGGCCTCGCGTCCCAGCAACAGCAACTTCGAGGCCCACTCGATGGAGTTCAACGCCGCGCCCGGCAGCTACGCAGAGTCCTTCAACGAGTCGTACGCCGGCTCGTTCGCCGGCTCCCTGGCCGGATCGTACGCCAACTCGTTCTCCGGAACGTACAACGGCCAGGGAGTGCTCAACTCGTTCGACGGCAGCGTCGACGACTTCGGACGGGATACCGTGGGAACGACCGTGTCCGAGGCCCTGGAGCGACAGAGCGAAGTCCCGGCAGAAGACCACGAGCAGTCTCACTGGATGGACGACATGCGCGGCACGAACGACAGCTACGCCATGCTCGAGTCAGGATCGTTCGACCGTACGTCGGCGCTCTCACGCTTCTCCACGGACTCAGACCTCACGGGCCGCCCCACGCAGACCTAAGCCAGAGAGAGAGGAAGGAAGAGAGATGTGTATCTATAGTAACTGGTTAGGACAGTTGTCGTGCTCCAACGGTGAGCTGCAGTGCCGAAAATGCAACAAGAGTTTTGAATGCCGTGAGCGAAGAAGCAGCGCGTTGGATGCCAAGTATCGATGTGCTTTTGCCGACTGTCTACCTATTTAAAACTGACGAACAATGAGAAGAAATAGCGCTAGTGATCATGCAAGTATGTATTTCGTCCTAGAGAAGTCTCAGTCCTGTACATCCAGAGCTTCTATTTGCTGCCGACTGCTTATCGGCGAGCCGGGCCTCCCCGCTTCGGGCGCGGGAAGTGGAGCGGAACGGAAAGCACTGCACGATAAATCTGCTTCTTGGATGCCAGCGACGACGCGCCACCGTAGATGGCAGCGTCAGGCTTGGTCTTCTCCACGATGCAACCAAGCTGGCGGGCGTACGATTGAATGTGGATGGAAGACCTCTTCAGGTCGTTGCCAACCTCCGTGAGATCCAACGTGAAGCCATTCACAGTCAGTGCCACCACGATAATGAACAGGCTGAGCTTGTCCTTCATGGCCTTGGACTGGAAGTACGTCGGGTAGCTGTTGCCCTCGTTGATGTCGGTGAAGAGCTTCAGGAAGTGGCGCACGACCACAAGCGGGATGCCCTTCTCCTCACTGAATACGGCAGCCGACTTTCGCATCGGGAAGCGCGAGTTGTAGAAGTCGATCATATACGCCAAGTATACGACGAAGCACATTTTGTTCACGTCGTACGGCGCAGGCAGAGACAGCATCAACCGCGTCGGCAGCGACGCCAGGCTCAAGCTGGCAGCGTACTCCGCCACGCTCGAGGTCTGCAGTGCCTCAATGACCTCCTCAGCCATGATGGTCAGCGAATCCATGACAGCGTGATCCATAACTGAATAGCAGACACCAAGCCAAAAGTCAGAACGTTGCTCGCCATGCCAACTAACTCCCAGCAACCTAGAAACTTACACTTAGTGAGGTCGTAGACGCGGTCGGGCGTAGGCGCGTCAACATCGCATGGCGGTAGGAGGGCGTTGCGGGTGGCAGCCAGCGCGGCTCCCTCCTTGGTGTAGCTTCCGTCCTGCGCACGCTCCTCCTCGAGCTTGCGCTTCGCGGCCGAGATCTTCTTTTGCAGGGTCTGCGAGACGGAGGCAGCGCCGCTGATGTGCTCGAGATCCACGATGTTCTCCTCGCGGTTCTTCTGCATGCGCTTGCTCTTCTTGCTGCCGAAGACCTCGACGAGGTAGCGCCGCTGCTCCATGAAGCTCTTGTCCTCTCCGCGGTTGTCGTCCACGTTCTCGGCCGAGTTCTTGATGGCCTGCTGCATGACGTAGATCTGGTTCACATTGCACAGCCGAACCTCCTTGGTCTTCCTG
Organism: Phytophthora pluvialis; assembly: GCA_001314425.1. Taxonomy (NCBI): domain Eukaryota; phylum Oomycota; class Peronosporomycetes; order Peronosporales; family Peronosporaceae; genus Phytophthora; species Phytophthora pluvialis. Next base: position 8,652 of record LGTU01000831.1, on the reverse strand, counting down.
TCGTACACGCCCACGGCGTAGTGGGCGAAGTCGTGGCTGGAGCCCAGGTAGCCGAAGTTGGCGCCCTGGTACGCCACCTTCTCGGAGCTGGCCACCACCAGGCGCTGCTTCTTGGCCGGGTTCTCGAACACCTCGAACGCCAGGTCCTTGCGCTGGTTCGGCGGCGGCGGGCCGTTGCGGAACGTCGCTGTCCATGGCAAGCGGGTGATCATTATGTCAGTACATGTCTATCATAGCGGGCCAATTGGGTAATGACGGCTGAAAGGTGGTGGACGCACCGACGACGGGGGCCGTGCTGTCGAACGCCTCCTGGTGCTGGAGATGCACCTTCACGCGCTTGCTCATCGCTGCCTGCAACTCGTCGTTACTAGCCACCTTCGCTGCAATTGCTGTTCTGCGTGTACGTCTTCCAGCCATATTGCTCGCGCCTCGATTGGCTGGAAATCCGTGCAATTACATCCGTCTCACCATTGGCTGAAACTCGTAATATCTCTACTGGCTAAAATGCGTTAGCAGATTTGACCAATCCCATCACAAGCAAAGGGGACAGATAAAGATCAGCAGCACCATGAGCACCGCGGACGGCGGCATGACGTCGTGTCTCAACCTCATGCGCCGCATGCCGCCGCGCGAGGTGGAGACGGACGTGTACAACCTCACGCGCCTGGTCCCGGCCATCGCAGACGAGCTGTACCAGCGCGTGGACCAACCGCTCCAAGTGGCCGTGGACCCGGCCAATGGCCGCAAGTATCTGCTCTGCGACTACAACCGCGACGGCGACGCGTACCGCTCCCCGTGGACCAATCAGTTCGACCCTCCGGCATCCGACGGCGAAGGTTTCTACCCGTCCGAGACGCTGCGCGAGCTGGAGGTGCAGGCCAACGAGATCTTCGACTCGTACCGAGAACTGTACTACCAGGGCGGCATCTCGTCCGTCTACATGTGGGACCTGGAGCCGGGCTTTGCCGCCTGCTTCCTCGTCAAGAAGGACGTCGTGGACCAGCAATTCGTTGAAAAGGGGTCGTGGAACTCGATCCACGTGATCGAGGTGCAGGAGGGCAGCGACGTGCTGGACAAGGGCGTCAAGAAGGCCACGTACCGTCTCACGACCTCCGTGCTGCTGGCCATGAAGGTCAACCGCCCCGAATTGGGCGACATGACGCTGGACGGAACGCTCACCAGACAGGCGGAGCGCTCCATGGAGTTTGAGGACCAATTCGCCCACGTGTCCAATATGGGCCGCATGGTCGAGGACATGGAGATCGACATGCGCTCCAGTCTGGACGGACTCTACATCTCCAAGACCCGTGAAGTCATCAACGGCATGCGTAAACTGCAGCAAGGCCCGGCCATGGCTAACGCGTTTGTCGGAGAACTGGCCGGCGCAGTGCTCAAGCACGGAGAGAAGCAGGAACAGGAGTAAGTAAACCCACAATTTTTCAATGGAAATTCGGCTGCGCAGCGTAATTGCCTCGCACGAAGGTGTGCATTTGGTTAGCGATGTAACTGCGTTGACTGCATTGCAAATGAAGGTGCTCAACTTGATTCGTGACTTCACGATGATGCCCAATCTATGGGCTTATTGAATATGGGCAGTAGGTGTAGAATGGAAAGGTGGGAAACGTATGGCTGGCTCAGTACACATTTGGTTTTCTTAAAGAGCGAATACGAGTCACTCCGTCATGCATGCTGCATTTGATTAAAGCCCAGCACCCAACAAAAATTCGCTAGCCGCTAGCAGTCAGTACACAAAGGCACAGCCATTGTATTTAGGAGTCCGCAGGCGGCCTGTAATAATAATGAAATAGAGCGGCACGAATTTGTGGCGGAGAGATAACATGCTGCAAATGTGGCGAGCTCTTCCGATACCGTATATCCTACAGGCGTGGTCTCACTTGTCGCTGAAAATGATCGTTTTCATTCCGGGGCCGTAGTTGTCTTGGGGGGATTGCGTCGTTATCGTTATCGCCATTGTCATCTTCTTCTTCCTCTTCATCTTGTTCAGCTCCTCTCGCAAGTCTTCTGCGTTCACGCTCACGTTCGACGTGCTCCCGGATCCTTTCCACTACCTCGAAGAGATTGACTCTCACAGGATCTTGAAATCCTACAGGCAAAGCCGCTCCCGGAGGAAGCTCGAGCATCAAAACTCAAGATGGTGTTCCCATCAATTGTTGTCATTGCCATGCGAGGGACTTGAAATTGACCATTCATAATGGAGTCCAGACGATACTGCCGAACATTGAGGCCCTCACTAAGGTGAACACAGAGAACATACTGCACACCAGGATGCTGCCGCCACGCGTCTGCCTTATAATTCAAGCTGCAGCCGTCATCCACTTCGCCCCACTGTTGGTGTACTCCAACTTCCACTTTCAACGTGTGATATTCGTCCCAATCAAGGCCAGGCGGCTTGAACGCTTCAATCAATTCGTCGCTAGGACCGAAGCTGGAGTCTGGTCTCAGACTCCCAAATTGTGCTGCAACACCCAAAGCGTCGAGATGTCGTATTTGGCATCCACCGTAGGCGCAAAGGTGATAATCTCCAGTGCCTGTAGCATTGAAGAACGCAAAATTAATGCGCGTTACAGCCCAATCGTGAATGGTACTTTGCAGCTCGATGACAATAATTCTTCCGTTGCACCACATCATCAGTGAGGGCGATAGCGCTTGTCGTTCAGACTCCACATAGCGTCTCTAGTCGTCCAAAGTCCCGTTACACAATTCAAAGGGGGCCCATTCGTCCCCACCAGGACGCAAAGAATTATCGACTTCATCCCAGTCCAGACGTATGATAGCGTTGTTGATCCGGCGCACCGCCATGCTTCTGGGCTGTGTGTTGTGACTGCACTGGCCAATCATCGGTTCCAACGGTCGAGTTCGCCCGTGTCCTGTCCCGTCACGGGACTCCCGCGGCGGCTTACCAAGAGCTAGCGCTGCGATATCGGAGGAAGGAGTGAAAAGGCCAGGTGAGGCCGCGGCAGTGACTTCCAAAGAACTGGCGACGTGGAAGCTTTCAAGCCACTTTGAGCCGAGGACGCGCCAGACGGATAGGTATATTGATCCCCGTCATTTTCATCATCAAATGGGTGCACTTCAACTGCAGCCATGCATAAGATGGCTACATTGCTCCTCAGACCATCACTCTTCTGCATTTGACCAGCAAGATGCCGCACCTCGAGGAGTTCTTCACGCACGGGGCCGGCACGGACTTCTGCGCGGGCCCCAGCGCTCCGAAGGACACGAGGCCATGTCAGCGAGAGGGCGACGGCGTCAGGGAAAGCGGCGTGCTGTACCTGCACGGGCCCAAGGGCGCGGGCCAGACGTCGCTGCTGCTGCAGTTCGGCTTCACGCAGGTCATGGCCGGCAAAAACGTGGTACTCGTCATGTGCGGCAACGCGGGCGCGTCCCAGCCGGCGGCCTCGGAGATCGTGCCGGTCTCTGCCTGCTCCAAGTGCGGGCTGCCCGTGCAGACCGGAGAGAACAACGCCATCTGGAGCAGCATCAACATCAAGTAAAGAGCGTATTTGATTTATTTATATTTATAATAGTTTATTTAAAATACTTAAACTGACAATGAGATATGTTTCTGTTTCGTGCAGATACCTTCGCAGCAGCGCGGAGTTGCAGCATTTCTTGTGCTCGCTGCACGTGGTGGCTAAAGAGACGTCGGTCTTGCTGGTTGACGGCTTCGAGAGGTTCTTCGCGGGCCAGAGGTGAAGCCTGGAAAGAGAGTTGGGTTGTGTATTTCGTGGTGCTTGGTACTAATGTGAAATGGTTGCTGTGTGTTCGTAGTCATATGGGCAGCGTGTACCAGACGCTGGCCTTTTTGCTGGAAGCTCGCGACTACATGGAGACAGCAACGGGTTCTGGGGCTGCTGTTGTTGTGGGGAATACAGATGCGTTCCTGCTTCGGGATCGACTACTGCTCCGTCGATGGTGTCGATTTTTGGAGATTGCACCTGACGTTCGAGAACCTGATGTGTTTACTCTGCGTGAAGAGGTGGAGGATGCCGCTGATGTGAGTGAAGACGTGGCAAGAACGCAAGTGAAATACGAGTTCGTCCTACAAGGGGCCAATGCCAATTTTCAACTCCTGCACGTGCAAACACGTTCAGAGTAATGGACGATGTGGTTCCTCTTATCTTTTTATCGTTTAAATACGCGGGGTCCTGGTGCGGCTAACTATCATTTCTACGTTAATTGTCATACCTTACTCGCTATCATGAGTTCCTGTCTTGTTTTTCTACCTAGTTGTGAGTGCGTGCTTTAGTCGTCCCTCGGCGCAGTCACGGAGTCCCCTGCTCGAATATCGGCAGGTGACTCTCCCCCAGTTACAGGTGGTGCAGTGGTTGATACCGCTTTCACAGGGGAGTTGGCTGTTCCGTTGCTTTCGCTGTCAGTTGGCTTCGCCGGGGACGCGACTGGTGTGCTTGAAGCAGAAGAGCTATCCGGTCGATTCTTTATCCACCCACCCGCTCGTGAAGTCTTTAGCTGTTCAAATCAATCATCGACGTTGACAAGAAATTGTGTTAGTCATGAACGCACGCGCAATATCCAATAACCGTATCACGTACAGCAGTCATAAGCTTCTTGACGCGGTCTGGGAGTTGGCAGTTGTCTTGAATTCGCACAAGCACTGCGAAATACTCGTCCATTGTTCGCCGAGAGGCTGGACTCGATCCGTCGAGCAAATCACCGACCTAACACATAAAACGTGAGCAAGCAGCGCAAAAAGATGCAACTCATGCAGCACAGCACACGCACCAGGTTTAGAAGCCCGCATGCTGCCTCAATGATCTCTGCTTGAGGTTTCACCTCGTCATCAAGCATCATCGCCACGCAGACGTGCATGATATTCTCGGTGAGCAACTGCCGTCGGAACAGCTCGCCTACGAAGCCCACATTTTGCAGCATGCACTTCCGTCGCCACGAATGCTGCGCCGCTCCATTGTTTCCGTTCTTCTTGTTGGTCAGGTGCAAGGGCTGGCTATCAGGTTCTTCAATAAGCGATTCGTAGCATTTGGTGAGGAGAATCCGCCGGAAGTTAATCGTCTTTGCTCCGTCTTTGAACTCCGGGGTCCGCTCCGACATGCCCGTGCACAGCTTAGCATACGAATCGCTGAAAGAGAGAGAGGATAGCAGTTAGTCACATAAGAACATGTCGTGGTATCGGTGCAGAAAGTACCTTAAGTCGGGGTTTGCTATTGCATGGTCGAAGAGCAGGCCAATGATTTCTTGCAATGTATGTGTGCAGCTAATCGTGATACCCATAAATGACTCCACGATGGTGGCCACCGTATCTGGCTTAACATCATCCAGCAATCTGCAGGCCGTGAAATAAACCGGAGTTAGCACACACGTATATCAACAACAAACCGTGTCCGGACAGAACGTACGTCGCAATGCGGCGCTTAGCGATAATCGCTTCCTCGACCGGGTTGACCGGTTCAATGGCGGGCACCTTATTATTGCCGTCGGAGCCATTCGATGTTTCCTCAGCAGGTGGGCCCGTGTAAAGTCCCATGTTCATGGCCGCAGCATACTCCGTCGGATTGAAGTAGCACACCAAGGACGCGTCATACGACATGACATTGCCGCGCAGCTGGCGATTCTTGTCCTTCTTGCCCTTCTTCCCCTTGTTCTCGCCCATCACGGCATCAGCACCGATCGTATCCGCCCACGTAAAGTCCTCCGGCATCATCTCGAATAGCGGTTGGAACTGCACGCAGCGACATTCCACCAGTTAGGTAATACCGCAGCAAACAATAAACTCGCAGCCATACAAACCTGCAGAAGCTCCGCCATCGTGTACACCAGCCTGCCTTTCACCTTTCCGCCAATTTTCTGCACAGCACAGTTGCATCAGCTACTCTTGTCTTTAAAATGGGAGAACCCACGCAGTTCTCACTTTTGGCGGCGTGGGATTCCTCACGACGTCTGGGATGCCCTTCAATACACGATCTCCCAGCGGCTGGAACTACAACACAACCACTCATCAGTCTAAAACGCCGCCCTCCAACTCCTGACATCCTCTTCAAAGTCGACAGTACCGCCAGCAGATACTCCTTCGAGTAGATGAACCTGTCGTGCAGCGGCGAGTACCCCTCCTGCAGACAATCACAACCTCGTCAGCGCTCTCTCCACCCCCAATAACTACCGTCTCTCTCTCTCTCTCTCTCTCGCGTACGTAGGAAATGGCTTCTCCGTTCTCGTCGAGCGCCACGTCGTGCCCCAACTCGGCGGCGCGCTCCAATGCCGTCTTGCTATTGGCTGGAATGGCAGAGGCAGCTGCGGTCTCCCCCGCCTCGCTCGTCTTGACTGGCGTCTGGTCCCCGCTGCTGGGCGCCTTCTCCTTGACGGGAGACGCCCCACTCGGAGATTTGGCCGGAGAAGCGGCGGAGAAACTGCAGGAAAGGCAGCGAAGTAGGGTCAACATTAGGACTACGGAGCGCGGTGGGCAGAAGGCAGAAGGCAGCAAGAGGCGACGCACGTGGGGACCCACTCGCCCGCGTTCGGGTTGAGCTTGGACATGCTACGCGGAGCTGCTCGCTGGCGGCGGTGGTCTGCTATTCGTCTGCCTTAGGCGGAGATACAAACGCCAAGTCAATTGACTGAGATTCAAACGATTGGTCGAAAATATATAACCAAGGAATATAAAAACACAGCCAATCATCATCTCTATGAGATAACCTGGTTATTGCCGCAATAACCAGGATACAATCATTTTCCGACGCGAGCCAAATATACGAGCTCAATGCCCAGGATCGATGGGCCCCTCACTACCTGTGCTTGCTGCTGGGATAACCGGACGAGACTGCCGACGATTTCTGGCGGATAAGTATTGTCAAATCCACCCAAATTTACCGACTTGGGACGGCTCAAAGCCATTAGTGCAATCGCCCCAATACAAATTCAAGTCATTAGTGGAACCGCTCAAGCGGCAAAACATCTGTTCTTGACCACACGTCAATGCTGGATTCGTACTTAGTGCATACAATATACCCTCCGTGAGAACCACTACTAGTGGTTCTCAAGGAGGGTTTGCAGGACACCTTTCAAGAATAAACAGGCAATCACTCGCCATCCACAGTTTTTCCTACGTGAGCCCCATTAACCACTTGGTTCCCGAAAAAAAGGCGGTAGAACACGCAAGAGAATGTCGTATCATACGACGTAGTCATGTACCATTCAATTTGTATGTGGCAAAGGTACCACGTGGGGATAGGTGTATAAGATTTCAAGAGGTTTCTCGATCAATGTCGCAAGTTATACACCCTTCCGGTCTCAAGAAGAGCGTCCATGTCGTAACTTACCTCCGTCCGAAATTTGCACAGAAAACAAGAGCTGAAGAGTTGTACTGCGAGGAAAGACAATTAAGAAAAGGAAGGAAAGAAGGTACGTTCATTCAATAAATCATGCATTACGTCCTGGAGCCAGCTGACACTCATCACGTCCGACGCAACCTGAACTCACTCGTCGTCGCTCTCACTTTCGTCGTCGCCGTCTTCACCGCGAAGCTGGAGCTCACGGCGCGTCTTCTTCCGCTCGCCAGATTTCTGGCCGGGGCGCCGCAAGACCACGCGCTTCCCCAAGGTAGGCGGGATCGACTCGCCCGAGTCGAAGTCGTCGTGCCATATCTCGAAGCACGTCTTCGCCACGCTCTTGTACTCACGGCGTATCTTGTTGCAGAGCCAGCACTTCGCGTCGTCGAGGGAGAAGTGCTCGCAGAAGTAGGTCGTGGCGAATGACTTCTTGGTCTTCTCCGTCCGCAGCAGCGCGCAGACCTTACAGGAGCGCTGCCGGCGCTTCTGCACGCTGCTCACGGTCACCCAGTCTTCGGACTGCTCGGGCACGTGTGTGTAGCGGACGGACGCTCGCTTGCGCTTCAGGCTCGCGAGCGGCGGGGTCGTGACCACTCCAGTGAAGTCTTGGGGCTTTAGTTGCAGGAGCTGGTTCTGGAGGACGCAGAACCACTCGCCGTGCTTCATGGGCGGCGTCCCTGCCATCCTCGCGGCCTCCTTGTGCGAGAGGTAGGAGCTCACCAACGCCATGTCCACCAACCCGAGGNGGCCTCCTTGTGCGAGAGGTAGGAGTTCACCAACGCCATGTCCACCAACCCGAGGAACAAGCTCTTGTAGTACTTCTTGAACTTGGTCGACGTCTGAAGGGAGTACCACTGTAGGCGGAGTTGATCGTGCACATCAACTCCGGCCATCCAGCGCTGGTAGTCTGTCACCGCGCCCGGGCACGGAACCGTGATCGACCCGACCTGGTTGACCTTCCTCCCGATGCTCGACTCCGACATCACCGAGCCCGTGTACAAGTAGTGGACGGGCTTCCGGTCCCACCAGTGGAAAGCAATCATGCTGGGGACGGCGACCGAGCGGGAGAACGTGAGCGTGTCGCGGGGGATGCTTGCTGGTCGGGTTTGGCGGCGCTTTATCGTACCCGAGCTGGTTGGTCATGATGGTGCCGATCACGTACGCCCCCATGCCAAGAAGCTCGATGGCGAGCGGGACTGACGAGTAGAAGCGGTCGATGATGACTGCATGCCACTGGTGTCGCGCGTTCGAGCCAAGCACGATCTTCAGATTCCGAACCACTGCGACAGCACCTGTCTTGTGGTCGAATGTAGCGTCAGCACGGTCGCCA
>LGTU01000830.1:0-16780 GCA_001314425.1 Phytophthora pluvialis | reverse complement strand
ATTATTGTACAGTAAATAACTTTGGTATCCACAATGCATACCCATAATTTACGGATACTGCACTAATTTAGCCTGTGGCCTATTGTGCAGACTTTTTCGCCCTTTGAACGATCTGTACCCAAAAAATCCGTTGGAGAGGGGGCTGCTAATAACGACTTGACTTTCCACCCGGGGCTGTCCTCTCTGCGCGCGGCACCACGACTCATTTTTGAATTCGCGGCGCGCCTCGAACGCGCCTAACGTCTCCTGGTCAACTCAACTCGACGGCTGAACTTCCACTTAAGTCGTTGGTGTGAATTGAAACACAAAGCTTGACATCGGTAACCCGCTCAAATCTAGGAACTTCACCAGACAAAGGTCGACTCAAAATGGCGGACTCCCCTATCGTGATCATGGAGAACGTGCTCTGGGTCGAAATTCTAGCGCTGGTCGGCTACGCGTTCATGTGTGTGCTGAGTCTCTTACTGATTCTCTATCTGCGGGTGAATCGACGGGAGGCCTTGAAGGGGGGCGCCCACGCTTCTCGCAAAGTCATTTTGCCAGCGTTCGAGCCTCTTCTGTGGCTCCTCGCGACGGTCACGGGCATCTACGTCGTTTTTTTCAACGTGGCGCTCCAGATTGAACTGTACACGATCGGGTTCCCGAATCTCGATCGAGAGTTCTTCTACTGCGGCCGCATGTTCGTGTTCATCTTCGTGCTCATGTTCTTGTGTCAGAAGAGCGTCTCGCTTCCGGCGCTTCGATGGTCCGTCCTCAAAACGTTGCTGTTGTCGTCCTATACGCTGCCCATAGTCGCGTTATTCACTGCGCTCGCACCGGAGCAGTTGACGCTGCTGTTCTTCATCAAGCTCACTGTGCGGCCGCTGCTGCTGATCTTCGTAGTGTACGTGTGTATGATCCGTCCACCGGCAGGCCGAGCCAATTCGTGTGTTCTGCGCGCTCATGGCTGGTTCATCGTGGTGTATCACGTGTTTCTATCCGTCTACAGCCCCACGCAACAGTTCCTGCCTCACTGCATCTTGTATCCCGTGGCATCCTACACGATTCTTGTCTGGAGCTCCATGTGCCCACTGATGATTTGGAGAATTTTGCGCGCTGACACCGAATACTGGCGAGGAATGGGGAAACGATTGTGTTCGCTGCAGGATGTCGTGCATCACTCCCGACCAAACTCGAGTTTGAACGCAGTCTCGGCCGTGAATGAGGACATTTCATCGCACGGGATCCATCTTCTCATTGATACACACCGCGAGTTCTTGATCGATTTCGCGCATCTGGAGCTCAAGCGGAAGATCCGATCTGGCAGCCACGTCGCCACATACAGCGGGTTTCTGCGCTCCAAGAAAGCTGTCGCTGTGAAAGTGTACACGCCTCAACATTTTACGGAACAAGTCGTGGACGAATTTCCACATGAGGCAGCTCTGTGTGCCTCGCTGAGCCACCCCAACGTTGTCCAGTTCTTTGGACTTTGTGTTTGCCCACCCACCGTTTGCATCGTCTCGGAGCTCTGCCAGTACACGCTTGAAGACGTGTTGGCAACGAGAGGAAATGATCATCGCAAGCGACGACTCACTACGTGGTTTCGTCAAAAGAACGGAGGCGATTACGATGACTGCAGCGGCTTGAACCTGCAGCGAACGCAGCTGAATATCGCCTACATGTTGGACTGCTCGCGTGCGGTGGCCTACGTGCACAGTTTTTCTCCCCCGTCCCTCCACCGTGATATTAAACCCGCCAACTTCCTTCTCGACCAGGGAAACAACTTGAAACTCACAGATTTCAGTGAATCCCGACGACTTCCACGAGAAATGCCGATCTCAAATCCAAGTGCAAGTAGCTCACGTACCGAAAGATCGTCAAAGAAATCCGTTCCTCTGCAGCCTAAAATGACAGTGACCGGAACCGTAGACTACATGGCACCCGAGATGATCGACAGCCGAACTGGCCTAGCCGCATACGCAGAAGCTGCCGACTCGTTGGCCATCACTTTCTGGGATATGCTTTACCCACATCGCGAAAAGTACCCAGAGACTTTCAACAACCACTTGCTCGTCTTTGAAGGCGTCCTCAAGACCTCGAGCCTTCAGATAAAACGTTTACAGGAGGGCATATGGTTGACCGCATGGGGGAGCGGAGGGTAATCGAGTCCAGAAGCGAGGGTCTTCGCCTTGGTCGCGCGCTCATGGACGCTGGCTTTCTTCATCATTTGGAGCATTCGTGTGGATTTCAAGACAGCGAGACCGCTCTTTATTTTCTCGACGACGACAACATCAACTTCTGTCAGCCGCTTGCGATCCTGGAAGAGTCTGCCAACGCCTCTCAAGATTCTGGCGAGGAACCTCGCGCTGTGCAGAGCTTCCAGCAGATATCGACGTCGACTACCACGAAGCTCCGCAAGCGATCTCGCCTGCTGTCCCACCTCACGTCTACGTTCTTGGCCAACGGGCGAAGTGCGTCAGATATTGACAGTGTGTCCCAAAGTGGACAATGTGCGTGCCGCTTGCTTGGCCAGCTCCGCTATATTCCAATAACGCCTTCAAGCGGTCGACAGCGGCGAAGACGATGCCGCCAAACGTTGAGCAGAAGCAGCAACAGTATTTGCAGCAACGGTAGCAGCTCCGTCTCGGGTGCAACACCAATAACGTGGAATCTTCGACAAAAGCCGGAGTCGGAGAGTTCACTGCACAACAAACTGCTCGATGATGACCAATGCACCATTGACATCGCCCGTGATGAAGCAGAACTATGAGACAATTACAGTTAGGAACTGTAGATTTAGTATTGGAAAAACCAAAGAACCTTTATTTTGTTGAGAAAGGCAAAAACTGTTTTTCGGCTTTCTCTTGCTTCCTTCCATTGAGAAATTTGCGCAGTGTGGAAGGAGGAGCCATGGCGTTGAGCGTTTTGGACGGGAAAACGCGTGATCTGATGTCTGCGTCGTACGCCCTCCCGGATCTTGAGACGGCGGTGAAACAAGGTGAAAGTGAAGTTAGTGCAACTTGAATTCAGCGTGTCCACTCGCTAGTTTAACGTGGGAATTCTGAGTGCAGTGATGTACAACAGCATCGACGCTCATGCGAAGACAATTAATTTGTCTGTGGACGTGGCAAAGGCGTCGTTTACGGCTGTCGATGATGGTAAGCTACAGGTAGTTTTGTGTGTTCCTCGAGTTACCGTTATCTGATGTGTTCGATTCAAGGACAAGGCATTCAGCCAGACGATCTTTACAGATACGTGGGGGAATGCTACGGTACGACAACAGTTTCCGAGAGCTCACCACCACCCGTGTGGGAAAAGTTCTCATGATCCGTTCGTGTGTGTTTGACGAATTCCTAGCTTCGTCGCGAGCTCCATCCTCGGATAGCAGAGGCAGCAAATACAATCCGAACAAGAAATATGGCTCTCGTGGCGCCTTTCTGCGTGAACTGACCTCGCTTTCTGCGGAGGTCGAGATTGAAAGTCGTGTCCAAGAACACTGGACTTCGTATCGCAAAGTCTTCAAGGTTAGACCTTTTATCACTCTAGTGCGCGACAATTACTGAACATCGAGTCGATCGGCTTACTCTCGTGCTGATTTGTACAGGAAGGGGAGGTTGTTTTCAACGCGCGCTCAAAAGAACTACGCGAGGTGCCGGGGACGAAGGTTTCTGTGTCGAACCTGTTCGGGAAGCTCCCCGTGAGACGTAAGGAGTTGTCTCGCAATAGAAAGTATCGAGCACGAGTGATCCAGAATATCCACAACTTCTGCGTGAGCATGTCAATGATATGGCCGTCGCTATCGTTGGACATTCGGTATGAAGGTACGGAAGGGGATCGTCATCATTGAAGCTTGTCCCGTTATGCACTGCTAACTGCATGAATTGGATAGGTGGAGATGTTCGACCGGTGACGATTCCTGCAGCCAAGTCGTGTCGCGAGCGATTTCTGGGGCATTTTGGTCAACTACTCGGAAATGAGCTACAAGTACGACCTTGTTACCCAATAGTGAGGTAGTGGAAAGGATCTAATGCCATCTCTGCCTGCAGTACGTGGATTTCTCGTCGAAGGCGTTTCCGTTCTCAATTCGAGGATACTTTGCTTTCATCCCTGGTGGGTCAGAAGGACTGGGGCAAGGGATCCGGCAGGCAAAAAGCTACTATCAGTTTGCGTTCCTTGAGAACGATTGGGTGGGAGAATTCCATCAGCTGTGCTCACGTGTGATAACGGAGGCTGCACTTGAGATTTCGTCAGGTAACACTTCACCTGCGGCTTGGAGATTGAGACGCCATCCATATCTTGGTTAACGTGCCATTTTTCCAGTCATTCCCATTTTTGTCCTGAAAGTCGCAGTACCATGCGATCACTACGATGTCTCTCAAGTTGGAAACAAAGATGGAGTATTATTCAAGACGCCTGAGCTGCTTCACCGATTCCTCTTTGAATTCGTTGAGGTAAGCAATTCATGGCAGCATACACGTGCTTTTGTGATACCGTTGAGCTCACTTTCTGCAAACCAGAGTTTGGCTGCCGCAGATACAAATCAAGCCAAAGTAAGGACTCCGTTACATGTTTTTGCGAATGCTCGGCATTTTTAGTTACAATTTGATGCGCAGACTTGCGAGTCCAATTCTGAAGCATCGAATCGCATTGGAGCGCTCTCGCATCCAGCTACTATCCAGTGCATGAATGATCCGGAGGAAGAACCCACACCCGGATATTATTATCCTTGCTCCCAGACCCGCACTGCTCCTTCACAAGGATGGAGAAACGAGAAGGGGTCCACACCCTCAAGCCAAAACGATGCGTATGCCCAGGTGGATGAGTTGCCTGGTGATTTTATTGATCAAGATGACGGACAGCTATCGCGTGAGATTGAAAGTCACTTTGGATGGTCCAGTGCGCTCGGAAAGCACAGCGTATCGGTGGAGCAGGATCATTTCGGAAGTCCTCCGATTGAAAACCCCATCAGATGCCACGCTTGCGGTCACAGCAGCGATGCCAGGTACGGTAACGTGTCTTTCCAGCCTGGAACCTTGTTCGTGTTTTTGTTGGTAGTCTACCTGCTAACCATTTCGCGTTCTGAAAGCAGTGCTGTCGAGGCATCTGAAGGCAATGGTGCGGGTTTCCGGGATGATTCCGGTGGAGCGAGTTGTGTGGTCTCAGACGCTGAATCTGTTGAGTTCGCCTATCAAGGACTTGCTCGAGTAGAGGCCGAGGGCAGCTATTGTCTTGAAGACATTTTCTTCTCCAACAAACCGCAGTCAACGGCGTTGGGGCGAAGAGGAGCGGCTCGTATTGAGGTACGTCGGAGAGGTCTATCTGAAATACCGTGTTCGTTCATCGATGTAACTTCTGATCGTGTTTCTTCCGTCAATGTAGGAATCGGAGGCTGCTATTCCATGGTTGACTAGCAGGCCCGATGCTTACGACTGTGCTGACGTGCTCTTGGACTTGTGTCAGGACAACAGCAAGGAGGAGACTTATCAGGGCATGGTCGCAAATGAATCAGAGCCAGAAATCCAATGCGTTGGCGGCGTCCAACGTTGCTGTAACAGCAATCCTCGCTCGCCATCCCATGCATCGGTACTTGCTGGTCCAAGTACAAAGTCAGATTATTTCGCTGTGGGCTCGGATGAGAGACGAGCAAACAGTTTCTTGAAGCATTGGATGCGAACCAAGGCAGCCCCAGTCAAACACTTCGCTGCAGCACTGCAGGTCGACAATGTTCGCGTTGTGAGAGGAGACCGGGAGGTTAAAATCAGCAAGTCTACCCTCGCGAAGCTGCAGGTGATCCGCCAAGTCGATCGCAAGTTCATTCTCGTTCAAGCAGCCACTTCTCGAGGCAGACTGGTGCTTTGCATCGATCAACATGCAGCAGACGAACGTGTACGGTTGGAGAAGCTCGAGGAAGAAATGTTTGGCCGCGATGGATCTCTGCGTCGAGTGGAACTTCAAGAACATGCGCCACCCCTCGCTTTACGGATGAATTTCAAGGAGCGCCAAGTGCTGAACAATTACGAGGAGCTCATCAGGAGTTGGGGGTTTGATTTTGAGTACATCACCTCCGAGCCCGAGACAATTTTCCGTATGCGCAGAAAACCAGAATCGGGTGAAAACGCCCGTGTGCTGCTGCACGCAACCCCAAAAGTGGAGAAGCGAGTCGCGAACGCCGACGATTTCCGAGACTTCATCGACCTCCTGGTCAGTACTGGGGACACTTCCTCACATTCCCAGATTCGCCCTCCAGTGATCACGAGACTACTACACTCGCGTGCGTGCCGCAGCGCGATCATGTTTGGTGATTGGCTTAGTCTTGGGCAGTGCAGGGACTTGATCGAAGAGCTGAAGACCTGTCAGCTGCCTTTCCAGTGCGCTCACGGCCGACCCTCAGTTGTCCCGCTTGCCGAAATTCACAGCGTCACTCAGTAAGTAGCATACCGGACCCTACTAAGAACACTCGACTACATGTAGCTGGTAATTTGAGTTGAATTTCGGTTACAGTCCTAAAGTTATGCATAGGATACGGTCACACCAAAGTGGATCGTGTCAAGATTCCAGCTAACGTTTCGGATTTTCGAGAGCGCTGCTTATTCGACGGAGCTAGATGGATACACAGATACAAGTAGCAGGTTAGTCGTTTGATACCGTTGATGAACCATTTCCGGTCTTACCATATCGTTGGATGATGGCAACTCGCTTCCCAGTATTCTTTGCGGTGATGGCTGAGATTTGCGCCGAAGGATATCACGCGGGTGGGAAAAAGTCGCTGTGGGTGTGCAAGTAAGCGCGTGAGTATGTGAACCTCACTTAATGCCCAAGAAACTCGTATTATACCTGGCCCATTTGGGTGGCGTGGTGATGGGGAAACGCTTTCTTCAAGGTCGTCTTCATCGTCATCATCGTCGTCTTCTTCGTCTTCATCGGAGAATGCATTGCTCGTGTTGATGGCTTCAATGGCACTCAGAATACGCTCGCGTTGGACTCGGTCTTTGACGCCAAAGTCATTGATCAAGTCGCTCTCCGTTAGCTCGAGTAGCATCTCACCGTTGCACTGCTTTTGCTGGAATCGAAGCTGCAATGAAACAATTGAATCGTCCGTGAAAAGGCTTCACACCTCAGTATACAGCCTTGCTGCTCCTTACCACAACGTCTGGCACTCCGACGTCTTCATGAAGCCACAGACACACGTTTTCAACATTCCACTCCTTCACCACTGGAAGCGAAAGAGACGGTAAAATGGTCAGAAGAGTTCAACAGCAGAACGTTTGAACAAACAGCACCTTGAGCGAGTGTCAGCTCATCGTCGTCGTCTTCATCAGCGTACTCCTCGTCCTCTTCTTCATCTTCATCAACGCCGTCAGGTTGGAGAATTTGTCGAGTCTGAAACCCACTTGTCGTCGGGTACGGACTACACATACTACTAAAATGTGGTGTTCAGGCATCGGAATTGACTGGTGGCCTACGACTTCAAGTCTCTCACCTGGGTGCACTGGCTCGGGCCACAGTATTGCGCTCGTGCTGCATCAAAGTTCCGCTGACGGGGCTCGTGAGCTGTGATAGTGCCAGATTTCGGCGTGCCAATCTGTCCGACGCGATTTCCTCTGCTGGCACTTCGACCACAAATTGGTATCATCGTGGCAAAGTAAGTTTTCACGAAGAACAGGGCTGGAATAATTGCTTCACTCTGTAAACGAACCTGTAGTCTTCGAATCAGCTGAAGCACGTCGAGTGTTTTGTGGGGGTGTATGCACAGGTGTCGTTGCAGTAGACGGTGGAGGGAAAGGGGGAGGTGGTGGAATTTTGATGGGAGCTCTCACCGCGGGATTTGGAGTCTGTTGTGGCGATAAGCTGTTCGCTGGGTTGACACCTAGCACGACTTTGCAGTTCGTGGAGTGTGCGACGATAGCATCGGCGGGGAAGAGCTGACAGCACCGAATGCACTTGATTGGGCGCTTTGAGCAGCGACTCGCGTGGGTGGTCAAAGCCGACTGCGGCATCTGAGCAATGAAGACAACGCTCGGTTAGATCCTAACAAGGACTTGAAGGACTTCACTGCAGGGCAGCATGGTCGTACATTTTCGTTGCAATGCGGACACGATTTCACATTTGTTTTGCACAATGTCTCGTGGCGCAGCAGGTCCCGAGAGATAACGACCATGTTACAGTGTTGGCAGCGCTTGGGTTTCCAGTCGCAGCTGCAACGCACAAACAAAACGCATTAACTCGTGAGTCCCAGTAGTCGGTCACTTGACAAAAAGCGCGTGTACTTTTGCTCGTGGTCATCAAGCTTGCTCGAATCGATTTCATCGTCGCAGAATTTGCACTCCACCTGCATCAAACAAAGCGCTTAGTCAACCGAAAAAAAAAACTCCATGACTGTGCCTAAATCGTTTCTTGCAGCGCTTACTTTTCCACTTGAGGCAGGTGCTGGGGAGGGCTGTGCAGCTGGCGGGGGAGGAGTGGGTTTATTTACTTCTGGACGTGGCGGTGGAGATGATACCGGCGCTGATGAGGCCCCAGGTTGCTTGGGACAGCGCGTGGCCAAGTGGTTTGGGATTCCACGCTGCAGAAACTTCCCGCCGCAGTTGTTTGGACACGAAACCAATCTGCAGTCACAGTTTTCGATATGATCCTGCAATTCGGACATCTGTGGAGGTACACACGGTTAGCGTTGGGATGTTCAACTTTTCAGGGGGGAAAAACATATCGTACCTTTTGGCGACGGAGGCAATGCGGACACTGCTTCAGCACTTTATCGCAGTTGATTTCGTGCTCCAACAACTCCAAGCTAGGGACTTCTGCTGAGCAATGGCGGCATTTCTTAAGCGATCCTCCTAGCTCTGTAGCACTCTCCGCATCTGGAAGTGGCTTCGTTTCGTTGGACGCAACTGTGCCAGTTGTTGGGTCGGTCATTCTACGCTTGCACTCGAGCTCGTGCATCTCGAGATTGACCCACGGCAGTTTCTGCTTGCAAGAAACGCATTCGACCATCCCTTTAGGACACATCGAGTTCTCGTGCTCGGTCTTTAGGTCGGAACGGACAGGAAGTCGGCACAGCCCGCACAGAACATGCAAGACAGGAGGACAACCTGTAGATGTCGAGGAAGACGGAGTAGGGTCTTTGTCCTTACTCTTCACTGGGTCAACCGCTGGTGAGATGTTCGCACTCGGCACTGACTGTACTGGGGCGATATCTTCCTCTTCTTCGTCATCAGCCTGCACTGCATCTTCGGGTGGGGGCCGTGCGAAAATCTTGGCAAGTGGCGAAAGAGGAGGTGGAACCTCGTCTTTTGCCCGTGGGCTGGGGATCGAAAGTGTCACGTCTTGCGTAGTATTTCGTCGTGGTGTAGCTGACACACTTGACTGGGGTAAGGAGGGTGTCGAGTCTTTCGATGGAAGTTGTGCTGGTGGTGGACCAGCAGAGCCAACCTCACGCGTGGGGGGCGCACTGCTTGCAATTGGAATCGCCAGTGGTGGCTTAGAATCGCTCTTGACACTGTTGTGACTTGAGGTTGTAAAGGTCGAAGCCGCTGGAACTGTTGCAACTGCAGCTTCTTCGGCTTTTGTCATCGACCGGGGTGGAACACTTACAGGTGGTGGTGGAGCGTTGGGCAATATCCTTGTGACTCCAATTGGTATTGAACTGCTCGGACTACTGGCAGGCGTCATCGCATTATTTCCCACAGTAGAAACCACAGGATGAGGTGTTGAGTCTTTCCCGGGTAGTGCGCATAACGACGCTGATCGAGTTAATACCGGGTTGTGCGCCGCCAGAACGACGGGGACTGACGATCGGCGGCTTCCAGTCTCGATATCGGAAATCGAGACACCAGTTCCGGGGCTCTTTTGCGTATTCACTGGAACCGGAGGCTGTCGTTGCTGTTGTTGCTTCGTTTCCTGTTCTTGTTTCCGCCGATTCTCAACACGAGCCTTTGCAAGTTCTGCTTCTGCCAACGCCCCTTTTGCTGTCGTTGCGAAGGAATTCTCCCGCTTATTCTTTTCGTCGTCCTCGTTGACATTTCGCTCGGAGCTCTGCCGTTCACCTTGGTCGGGCCTTGCTTTCAGTGTTGAAGCCAAACTAGATACCGCAGGAGGCGGAGCGGTCGGACAGGATGGAGGAGTTGCAGTCGCGCTCGAGGGCTCTGGCTGCTTCACTGGTAGTGCACTGTGCACTCGATCAGCAGACTTGGCAGTGGTAACTTGTTCCTCAGTAGAAGTTGTCTTCATGTCTGACTCCTCTTTAGCCAAGTTGTCCACGCGTGCGTGACCGGAACTTGGAGCTGGAGCAGCTGATGGTGAACGTCTAGCAGTCACGGTTGTCGTTGGCGTCGATGGAGGCTGATCTGTCGCACTTGAAGGGTTCACTGTCGATGGTAGATGAAGTAGTGGCGGCGGTGGAGCTTGACCGGCCGCGTAGGGCGATGGTGGCCAAAAGCCATGATACGGAGATGGCGCCATCGCCATTTGAACCTGTGGTTGAGCCTGCAGTTGAAGCTGTAGCTGCATTTTCTGAAGCAGAGTCTCCATTGTGGACACGTATACGCTGGCTTGTTTCTCAAAGGCCACACTGACACCTTTGGTGCTGGTCTCAATGCTTGATGCTGACGAGCTGGTCGTCGCAGACGCAATGGATTTAGACAGCGCAGCGACAGATACATTAACGCTCGAGACAGTCTCCTCAAGACGCTTCATCTTCCGCTCCAACTCCGCAGTGTTGTTGCTACCTTGCACCTGTAACGAGCTTTTCAGACTTACCACAGCTGCCTGGTTTTCTTTCTGAGCGTCCGCTACAGCGCTTTCGATCTGTTTCTCCACGTCTTTTAAACGTTTTTCATGGTCGCTGTCATGCTGTGATAACGTCGTTCGGCTTTCTTGTACCAGCGCGTGAAGTTGGTCTTCTAGCTGATGACGACTTTTACGAACCGACTCGTGGAGCTCATCCAGCGCTTGTTTCCGCTCCTTTTGTTCTCTCTCCACCATTTTTACGAAATCGAGCTGTTTATTTTGCCAGGAATTCAATTGTCCATCGAGAGCTGTCGTCATGGAGCTCGCAGTCTGCTGCACTGACTTTTCAATTCGATCCGAAGTATCTCTCACGACTGCGTTGTACTCGCCTCGAATTTGGTCCTGGGTGGATTTGATTTGACTCTCGAGTTGCATCACAGTTGTAGTACTGCGACTACGACAGGCCTCGTCAAGAGAACTCCGCAGATGCTCCATATCTTGCTTACCGACAAATCTACTTGTGTTTTCGTCGATAGTTAGTCGGATCGGTTTTGTTTGGCCATCTACGTAATCCTTCACCAGTGCCAAGAGCTCCTTCTGGAGCCCATCCCGGAGTTCAGCCAATCTTTTCTCTTGCTGCTGCTGCTCGTCCTTCGCTTTGGCTTCAATTTCTTCCTTGGAAGGTTGCGGTGTACGACCGTGAAGACCTTCACCGCGACCCCCATCCTGAAATATGTCCATTTTGGCGACGTGGTGCTTTAAGGCGCTAAGATCACTGCGCAACTCGTTCAGCTCCTCCGTCATACCTCGATTAACTTTTTGTGTAATTCCGTCGAGCAGCAAGCTTGAGGAACTCGTGGTTCGCGTGATATCGGCGATCTGTTGGGCTTGGTGCTGCAGATTCGCTTGAATCTGCGCTTTGATGGGCTCCATTGCAGCGTTAAACTGCACCAGCAGCTCAGATCTCGATAATTTTTCTTGAGCCACTACCTGCGTCGAATGTCCCTGCTCACGAAGCGCTGCCGCCACTTGACGGAGCTCCAGCAATTGGTTTTCAGTCTGCATGCGCCACGACTCGTCCTTACCGCACATCGACTGTAAATGGAAGCCGATATCCTTCTGCGTTGTGAGCTCCTGCCGAATTTTGGACTGCACTTGGTCCAACGTGTGTAGCTGACGGTCGTTTGCACACACCTCCACTCGAAGTCGGTCGAGCTCCTCCGACGTGGCCTTGCACAGCTGTAGCAGCGCGCTCAGTTGTCGCTCCGCAATCCCAGCGCGGGCGTCCACCTCCAGCTTCAAGCTCAGTCTTACCTGCTCCATCATCTGCGCCATATCGTACGTCGGCGACGAGTACATCTACTGGTGATACGCACCTCCTGCCGGTCGCGGTGTGGCAAAACGAGGTTCGTCCACCTCGTGGTCCTGCACTTGGCCCTCGTCCTCCGCGGGTTCGTACTCACTCGCACGTCGGTGAATCCTCTGGTTGTCTCGCACTCTCCCTGTCGTCGCACGCTTGCGCTCTTGTCGCTGATGGAAATGCTCCGAGAAGGTGGCTGCAGACGTCACTGGCCCTCGCGCGAATGCATCGGACACACGTGAGTACGACGGCGTCTGCGATCGCGTCTGCTGCTGTTGCGGTTCCTGCTGCTGGCGGAGGCGGTACTCTGTCACCATGGTATCGCGTAGGTATGCGGCTGCTACATTGTCGCTGCCGGGGTCGTGGGCTGCGGCGTATAGCCAGGATGTGTGCAACGCCAGCGTCGCTAATGGACCATTTTTGTGTCAGCTCTCTGAGTAATTCTTCAATCTTCTCGTCTAGAAGAACAAGCTAAACCAAAATATTGGCAAGTCGAATCAAGCCGAGCTAAGTATATCGGTAGCTAGTGATTTTGTTCAAGCAGTTAGCGGCATTTCGAAAATAGTGCCCGAACGCGGCGAAAGAAATCAACCCTTCATATCAAAACCACAGGTATTGCCCGTTCGCCGAGATGATAAAACAGCACCGTACGCGCATTTTCAAGCTACCCGAACATTAAATCGATAGGAGACGAGTGTGTCCAGCTTCAGAGGCTTATTGCAACAAACAATGGTGATATGTTGCCTGTATGCGAGCAGAACACCGCTATCTTTCGTAAGTGCTGGGAAAGTCTTTCAAGATCGATTTCCAAATAACCACATTTGGTTCAGGAGTTGCTACTACTTTTCGTAACGCAGCCACCGTTGAGTCGAACTGTTCGATGCTTCGGTGATTGAAGTTGCGAAAAACGATCATCGGACTGTACTAACGAACTTCTCTCTCGAAGATATCCTCCACGGCAAGCAATACAATGGTCTAGCTCGGCACATTTGATCTAGACACTGAGCCGAACACGACCAGGTCAAAATATAAACACTTAGATTCCAAACGTGTCCAAAACAAGCTATTTTGTTGTTTTGACCGAATGTCAAATTTGCAGAGTCCTGGTCATGAGCCATCAGCACTGTAGAACTTCAAATCAAGGGCATGCGTCTTTTTGTCTTCCTCACTCAATCCTACTTCGCATCTGTCTTCGTCATTCACTTCAATGACACTCGTTGCATCTAACTTTGACACGACCGTGTCATAAAAAGCTTGATCAGATGGCTGCGAGACACACCTCTTGCGTCCACATTTGAAAAACACTTGGATCTTGGCATGACAATTATCATCCAGGTTCCTCTTACCAAGTGTGGCCATCCACCTCATCGGCCAGAACCACCACCAACACACAGGCCAACTCGCTCAGAAACTGCATGCACCATGCTGTAGCGATGAGGTCATTACACTTGGACGTCGGGTGGCCATCTGTATTCCCACTTCTCGTTCGATGACTGACATCTTCAAGATTCTGCTGACGGTAAAGATTTGCTAAGCGAAAAATGGTTCAATAGCGGTGTAGTCGGTGAATCAACAACCACCTTGGAGCGATCGATTCATGCGTAGAACGGAGAAAGAGGAGATATAGTAGTTTCTGTTTCTCTTGATCGACCACAGCATTCAAAAGGAAAAGGAAATCTCGCCCACAGTCCGTGGTGGGTAATTCGCTAACGCGAATCCGAGTTGAAATTGAATCGCTTGAGAACCTTGGCTGGAATTCTTGTCTTCACAAGAGCATCTTCCAAGCTCGTGAATGGACGCTTCTTTGCTATTCGGGCACTGTAGCGTGGGCCCACACCCTCCACGAATCCCAGCTGGACCTGGGAGCACGTGTTGATGCACGGTAAAGGAACAGACTTGATGAAGAAAGCACGAGCAGCAAATGGGCCATAGTACGCTTCCCAGCAGGTGGCATCGACAAACGCGGAATTTGGCAGCATACTTAGATCTGCTGTCACTTCACTCGTGCAATACATGATGAATAGGTCGTCAGGACCTGCAGCTTTAGACCTCTCTTTCTCGAAAACATCAAGTGATATCTTCTCTTTGACGCATTTACACTGATGAACCTCGTGAAAGAAGCCCTTCGTCGCATCTTCCAGACACAGAAATGCATCTCCAGACGGAGACCCGTCTGCAGGCTGATACAGAAAGCACTTCCCACGATCATTACCGCAAGAGCACCTTTCTTTCTTGAAGCCTTTGGTCTTAGTTGGCATCCGCTTTTCAGCAAGCGCATACGTCAGTTGCCGCTCAATAACTTGCCGATTGCATCCATCGCCAAACCGTGCTCCATCATGTATATCCGTCCATAATACAGGTTCCTCCTGAGAGAAAGCTTCCGATTTCAACGCTCGGAACTTGCAGTTGAACTGCTCCCAAAACTTCCAAGGCTTCAAGTCTTCCAACCATTCTGTCGGTGCGTAAGTGGTATATTTGTTCCACGGAATATCACGAGTTTCCAGCAGCATATAGAGAACGAACGGGCATTGGAGGTGGGTTCCATTTATTCGAATCAACCCGCACGAGATAACTTGATCAAGCGTTAGACTTCCAAAGCTCGAGTTTCCATCAACACTCCGACGAGAAATCACCGCAAGAAATGCTTGCCTCATACTGTGCATCTGAGCAACAATCGCAGGGTATGCTTGTCGAATGGCAGCCAGTACATTGCGCATCACTGTAATGAATTCAAAAGCTTTGCCCTGGTTTTGCAGCACGTTGAACAATTCTTCCAATGCTCTGCCATGCCCGCCCATGTCATCCACCAATAGCTGGATCAGAAAGCCATTGCCACCGTTGAAAGTATCAAAGACGTCTTCTTGGTTGATTTTCGGGCGCGTCAATGATGTCGTCTGCAGCATCTCTCTCCATTGTGGCGAATCGGCCAGAAATTCATCCACTGGCTGGTAAATAGTCGCCGCGCAGATCACAATCACCCAGCACTTGGAAGCATTGACGAGGTCACACAGCGAAGCAAACGCCGCATAAAAATCGGAATCTTTGCGTCCTGTATCATGCTGAAGCTTCTGCAAGCTGTCAACGCAGAGAATCACGCACATTTGACTTGAATCAGTTTCGGTGATTGCCGACAATTTGGCCAGTACTTCTCCAGGGAACACCTGATTGGCCGGGTTCCCTCTGAATGTTGTCCAATCGACAGAATCCTGGAGCTGGTATAGCATTCTTGCTCCAATCATCTTGCAGGGGTCGGAAATGCCATAATTGTCGGTTGTTCCATTTTCAAAAGTGATCTTGAATGTGTAGGCCTTCCGCAAGAGCTGCTTCATCGCTAGATCTCCTTGCGTCTCATCACAAAAGATTTGCTGCTGCAAGACATTTGGAAATTCGTCAAGCAATCTCGACTTTCCAGTTCCGGGGCCATCTAAACACACAAATAGTGGATGACTTCGCTTGTCCGTCTTTCCATCTCTCCAAGCTTGATAATGACGACCTATGGCAGATGCTAGGCTGCCAAGGTTCAATGAATTCTGGAAATCCCATTTCGCACCAGTCGTTCCAACCAAAGTCTTGGGCTCCTTCCAAACGAACGATGGCTGCGATAACGTCGGCACCACCACTTGACGCTGCGTCGGCACTGCCACGATGAGCGCATCGTCTTCGTCATTCCCGAGATCAGTCACTGACGACGATGACTTAGGCAGCTTCTGCTTCGTGTTGTAGGCCGCTCGGTTCGCGAAGACTGTGAGGTTGGATGCAGCGATTCCTGCGAGGTCACTGTCCGCATACTTGAGCTTCACTGCGTCTCGGAAAGCATCCACATCTTCAATATCCACGGATACAGAGGCAGCCGAGGTCACCGCGTTGCCGTCCTCGCCCACGAGCTGGAACCACTTCCGCGCCATCACAATGGAAAATTCGAGAATGACTGTCAATGAACACTCGCGAAATAACCTCAGCTGAGGTTTAATACTCTCAAAGTACGGATCTGCATCATTATCCTTTACACTGCTGAGTGATGGTCACATACTGTTAGGTTTATACCCTCCTCAAGCCGATACTGACACCTAAATTTAAAATCCTATTGATGACATACTATCAAATTCAATACCCTGGAGAATTCGTCGTTGGCTAAAGTCGTCTTTCTTGCGTTTCTCGCTCTCGCCGCTATTAGGAATATGTACAGTAAAATGCTTGCTTCCAGACTCTGTCTTATAAATTGATTAAGGGTGAAGGTCGTCATTATACGTCACTTAAAAAATATGCCTCGCAAACGACACAATCGTCGTACTCGTTATGTACTAATTCAAATCTCGTACACCCATATTATAGTAGAAAATATGTTTGACCATAAAATATAGATATATTATATCTGCTCAAAAATAAATATTGAATACGTCGATGAAATAACTTCCGAGCCTGTCATAATCGATGAGGCGTACTATCAGCATCAGGGATTGGTAGTAGTGGGATTTTTCGATTGCAGTGATAGTATAGTGACAGCTGAATCTGAAAACTATATCTTATTAGTATGGTTATCACAACGAGAATCACGATAGTAGTATCACTACTAATACCACTTCTATCTAACTACTATCGATACTATCGCGCACTACCAAATGGAGCGCTGACTTTCCTCCATGCGATCAAGTTCAAGACGATTGTGGTGCAGAATCAGTTGCCGTTGAGCGCGCGCGTTGTCCGTTCTTGTCCGCA
>LGTU01000829.1:0-39857 GCA_001314425.1 Phytophthora pluvialis | reverse complement strand
ATTATTGCTTCACATCTATTGCAATAATTGCTGCATTAATGTATTTTTCGGGAGCCCTGCTCTTAAGTACATACAGGTTCCATCTTGGTCGGTAGCTCACGAAGGAGGGCACGTCACTTTACAATAGGCATATTGCCAGCAACGTGACACCCAAGCGGGCTTCTCGCGCTCATTTCGTCACAAGATGGATGAGCCAAGGATGTCGAGGAAGAAAGGTGCACACTCAATCTGTGCACCCATCCGGTCAAAGCCGAACCTGGTCTCAAGGAACATCTTCTCAAGCAGCCCCAGTATAACGCGTCATCAAACCCAAGGAGGCGACGTTAAACCTTATCTACGTACGACAAGTGAGACGACCGGCTAGACTGAAGTAGAGCTGGTTGCTCCCAAAAGCATGCATTTCGTCTAAGTGTGCTGCCACGTGGTCAATACGAAGCCTAGCACTATGTAACATCCTTCACGACACGACCAAGTCCCTGTGACGTTAGAGTCGACGTCTTTTGTAAAAAAAAAATACATAGAAATTCGCGCTTTTCGTGCCGACTGACGTACTTCCCCATTATTCGCCATGACGGTCGCTCCCGTCCGCGTCGGAGGGGGCCGCGCGCTGCTGCTGCTCGCCGCCAAGCTCGTGCTGGTCTTCGGCTGCGCGGTTGGCGTCGTGCTGGGGCTCTGCGCCCTGCTGGTGCGCCGCGTTCGCGAACATAACGCCGCTCTGGGCCTCGCGACGTCGAAACTGGACACCCTCTCGGTGCGCAGCTTCTCCTCGCTCCAGGAGCTGCAGCGCTCGCACGAGACCTTCCTGCACGTGTTCGCAGTGCACTTCCCATTGGCGTTGACGTGCTTCACGTGCGTGTACGTGCTCAAACAGGTCGAGAACCATGTAGCAACTTTGTACTTAAATAAGTGCGCATTTCATGGGGACACTAACCTGTAAAACTGTTGTTGCTAGACGTTCGCTATCCCCGGGTCGGCCTTGCTTAACGTGTTCGCAGGGGCTATTCTGCCCTTGTCGCTGGCTTTCCCATTGGTGTGCACCTTGACGGCGTGCGGCGCGTCCTGCTGCTTCCTGCTGTCCAAGAACTTGGCCTCGGAGGAGATCGTGCTGAGCTTGAGCGAGCGGTTGCTGCCGGGCAAGCTGCACACGTTGAGACACAAGATCGAGGATGCAAGGGAGCGAGGCCAGCTGCCCTTCTTGCTACTGTTCCTGCGGGTGTTCCCGTTCACGCCGAACTGGTTCCTCAACATGGCGAGTCCGTGGCTGCAAGTGCCGCTGAAGCTCTTCGCGCCGTCGGTGGCGTTCGGCTTGCTGCCGTACAACTTCATCACGGTGCATGCTGGCGCGATGCTGTCTTCACTTCGGAGCACAAGCGACTTGTTGGACCCGCGGACAATGGGATTCCTCGTGCTGCTTGCAGTTGGCGTGCTCATCCCGGCGCTACTGAAGAAGAAGGCCAACGTGAAGAGCACTGCAGGACAGGAGCCCGACATCGGCCTTGCACCCGACAACAGGAAGAAGATGGATTGAGAGGCGTGTTGTACACGATGAAATGTGCTAGGATCTTGTGTGAGCCCTCCCTCCTCGGCGTTTTGAAGTTGTTGCTTCCTTATGAACACGGATAAACTACACTAAAGTCTTATCGCCGCTCAGTGCGAGGTCTGTTCCTGGCTTTCTGGCTGCCTTCTTCGTGCTTGGGGTCTGCTCGTCTCGCCTGCTTTCTCCGTGGAGATTGTTGTCGAAAGCTTGGACGCAATGCCGGATCTGGTCGGCTGCTGCTATGCATCCCTCGAGTTGGAGTGGCGCCATTTTCGCCGTGTCGGCACCAGTTCGCGGTAACAGCCGTAGCCGCGAGGCAACTTCCGTGATGCCAAGCAGTACTCCACGAATTTGGGACTGCAAGTCGGGTTTTTCCGGATCGGCCTCACCGATATCGCTGTCACTTGTATCGATACTAGGAGCTGGTATGATCGAATCGGATGCTGGCGCCGACGGAACCACATCACTCAGAGCTTCGTTAATCTCGCCTTGTAGTTGCCTCCGCAGCTCGAATGAGTTCTCATCATCCAGGTGCATGAACGCTCGAATGCGATCCCTTAGATTAGCTGGTGGATGCTGCTCGTTCATGGCCCAGACACGAGCATCGAGGGAGCTTGGCAGCAGCATCTCCTCAATCTTGCCAGCAATCTCATCGTTATAGCGCATCGATTCCTGAGTCTGCTCCTCTAGAGCACTCATCCCCGTTGGAGGAGCGGAAGGTGCCAACAACTTTGATGGCGGGATCAAGTTAGCACGCGCGAAGCAGTTTTGCAATAAACCATCAGGCACCTGGCCCCAGGCCTGTTCCAGCAACCGTGCAGCGTCCAGCAATGTCGGTGCGCGGCCGAAATGCACGCCGCCTCCATGACGGTTGTCTCTTTCTTCCGCTGCCTTGAGGGCCACCTTCACCTCCTCTGGAGCGTTGTGGTACGACAGCACGCTCTGTACGAGCAGAAACTTATACTTCGCCTTGAGCGCCACCACGACACCCACCCCCAACGGCCTACTCCACCAAGTCTTCGGATTCGTCATCTTCGCAGCCGTTACTGTCTCAGTCGGAGCCTGTGTCGCCGGCAAGAACGCCAGTCGAACGCTGTCGTCTTCAAAGTTCCCTTGGTGTCCGGGGCGTTCTCCATCCACAACCAGCAGCGCCGGTTTACTCGTGCGTTCGCGCACAAACGGCACGAACACGGAGCTATACCAGCTTCCGAACGTCGGTCGATCCAGCCACGCCCTGTTCTGCTCCAAGTACGGCAGCGGGAAGCTGGACGCCGCGTTGCGTCCACACGAGGAGTCCTTCCCGACCATGCAGACGGGCAGCGTCACCCGTCCGGTCGAGTTGCAGCACAGCACGAGTGTCACTCGCTTCCTGTTCCCCCCCGCGTCTGCACCAAAAGGCAGCGCGTCATAAAACAACGACGTTTCTTCAACTGTAAAGACCCACTCGGGGTCGTACTGCGTCATCACCCGGTGCAGCTCCTGCAGACTCGTGGTCTCTCTGAGTGGCTTCCTGTCCCCCTCGCCCCCTCCGCTGCTCACGAAGGCCGTGTGGATGCCGTATCTCTTGCTGAACTTGTCGTACCAGCCCCAACTGGCCTTGAAGTCGTCCGGGCTGATGCCCATGGCTCGCGCCACCAACTTGGCCTTGTCGATGACCACGGAGGGCGAGATGTCGGCCTTCGCCCGCTCCCGGGCGTCGATCCAGGCCGACAGCGTCTTCTCCAGCTGCGGGAAGCGCGGCGTGGGGCGGCGGTGCACGTGCGACCTCCTGTTTAAGGCCGCGGACGAGCTGGCGCGCGCCTCAATGTCCGCGGCCGCGTTGACGACCCGGCGGATGGACTTCTCGTCCACGCCGAAGTCGCGCGCGAGCTGGCGCAAGGAGGTCGGCGGCTGCGAGCTCTTATGCTTGTGGATGATCTCCAGGCGCTGCAGGTCGTTGAGCCGCGGGCCCACGCCGCGCCCGCGCTTCCGCGTCGGCTTGGCCACCGTGTCGACCATAATGCGGATTGGGTCGCTCTTACAGTGTTAGGTGAATTTACATGATATTTACGTCGTCCACACCATATTCTCTTGGGGTATAGTACATCACTATTATTCAATCAAAGGCAAGATGGCTCCAGGTGAGCCGCGAAGGAGCAAAACGTCGCTAGAATAGCTGCTGATTCAACGCCGTCACTGCCGTAGCAGGTCGCGTGCGCAAGGAGCTGGAGGAGTGCCAGAAGGACTCGCACCTGTCGGGCGTCACGGCCGTGCCGGTGGACGCCGAGTCGCTCTCGGAGCTGCGCGGCTCTATCCAGGGGCCCGAGGCGACGCCGTACGAGGGCGGCCACTTCGAGCTGGAGATCGTCATCCCGCCCAAGTACGTAACTCGCTGCTGCATCTGCGGGCTTAATTGCTAGGTTTTAGATGCTAATTCGTTGCTACCGGGGAACTTATTTAGGTACCCATTCGAGCCGCCGCAGATGCGCTTCCTCACCAAGATCTGGCACCCCAACATCTCGTCGCAGACGGGGGCCATCTGCCTGGACATCCTCAAGGACGCGTGGTCTCCCGCGCTGACCATCAAGACGGCGCTGCTGTCCATCCAGGCGCTGCTCTCGGCAGCTGAGCCCACGGACCCGCAGGACGCCGAGGTGGCCAAGATGTACCTCCACGACCACGAGCAGTTCCTCAACACTGCGCGCTTCTGGACCGAGAGTTACGCCAAGCAGACGGACACAGGCGACGACGCCGCGCTCTCCAGACTCATGGACATGGGCTTCCCCGCTGTACGGGGGCTGCAATGTTTTAATTATTTTTTTCTCGAGATGATAGCGCTGAACAACACCATGTTTTGCTTCGTTATGCTGCAGGACAAGGCGAAGGCTGCACTGCAGGCGGCCAATGGCGATGAGAACGCTGCGATCGAAAAGTTGGTCAGCAGCATGTAGCTCCGCTTCTTAGCTTAGTAGTTTGCCCTCGTTTCGGGGCGGTTGGCTGGCTGAATGTGTACAGATTACTACATGTAGCTTGCTACTGGTGTGCTCGCTCTATTCAGGACCTTATTTCTTCTTTGCCTGCGTGGTGCGACTCGCTGTCTTCGCAGACACCTTCTCCTCCAGCTTCTTCTTGAGCAGTTTGCGCTTGTCAACGGCCAGCTTCTTCTTCGGCGCACTATTGGAGCGCGTCATCTGCTGCTGGAACGCGGCTCGCTCGAACTTGCGCACAGCGTCGCCACAGCCGTGCACCTCGGGCTGGGCGTGATCGTAGCAGAACTTGAGCTTGCAGAATTTGCACACGCTCCCCAGCATCGTGGTACTCTTCTTGCAGCGACCTGAGCTCACGAACGCGCAGCTCGAGCTCTTGTTGGCTTGGCGAGTGAGGAATTCCAGTTCGTCTTCGCCGTCTTTCAGTTCGTCTACTGGTGCTGTGTTAACAGTCTTAGCCTGACCCTTTTTCTTTTTCTTCTTGTTCTTCTTCCCCGAAGACGTTGGCACCGGTGGCGGGGCTGGTTGTCGAGCTAGTCGATTCATGTGCAGGTCCTTCAAAAGCGAATTGGCAGTCTTGAGATCTTCGCCGTCGTCAGGACTGCTTGGCTTGGACTCTTCTTGGTCCTGTTCGTCGCTTTCGTGTTCGTCGTCGTAGCTATCGCTATCAGAATCCATCATCTGGAAAACACTCTTGGTTGCTACCACCTCGTCTTCGTCCTCTTTTTCTTCATCTTTGGCTGCAACCGCTACGTTTGGCTTCGTTTCTGGTTTCTCGTCTTGGGGCGACGCAGGCACAGTCTGCTTCGTTTCGACCGCCTTCAGAGCAGGGGCGGGTCCTGCCTTCATCTCTTTCTTAGGTTTCTGCACCTGCTTGGGCTTTGCAGTTTTCATTGCATTAGCCTTTGCCGAAGGTTTTGATGAAGATACCGTGGCAGGCGCACTGGACTTGTCGACTTCAACCGCTGAGGCATTGAGCGCCATCACCAGTCCCTCATCCATCGTTCCTGCGACAACATCGTCCTCCAAATACTCTTGAGCACTGCGGTACTCGCCAAACTTCTCGAAGTGCTTCACTAGCACAGCCAGGAACTTGTGCGAGGAGATGGTATCGGTATCGCACACCACCGCAACATGTCGCTTCGCACGTGTGATGGCCACATTCATGCGGCGGTCGTCGGCAAGAAACCCCACTTGCCTCGAGGCGTTGGAACGCACCAAACTCATCACGACTGCCTCCTTTTCACAGCCCTGAAAACCATCGACAGATCGAATTTCAAGCTTCGGATAGCTTTCGAGCAGCAGTGCCTTCAACGTTTGTACCTGCTTGTTGTACGGAGTGATCACTGCCACCTCCTCCGCTTTCAGCCCAGTCTCTAGCAGGGCACGGACGTGTCTCGCCACGACCCGCGCTTCACCCTCGTTGGATTTTGAAAGCTGAAGCATACTATGACCCTTATCGTCGTCATCCTTGACGTCCTCCTCGAGTTCACAACCAGCCGTGTCCAACAGCAAGAGCGTAGCATCCAGCAACTCGTCGTCTTCTGTGATCTTGACGTGCGGCAGCTCACGCAGCTTACGCTTCGCTACACCTTCAAAACTCTTCAGCTCTCCCTTGTACATTGCTTGTGAGCTCCATTCGCTGATGTCTTCGTGCATACGATATTGAGTGTCCAGCATTTTTACGATGCTCTGCGTGTTTGCGTAACTCGTGATCCGATCAAACAGCGTCACCTCCAGACCTTTCGCCGCTGCCGTCTTGGACTTGATGGTGGGTGGCAACTGTAAGTGGTCACCAGCAAGCACGCACCGCTTAGCCTTCAAGATGGGGACCCAGCATGATGCCTCGAGCGCCTGTGCCGCCTCATCAATAATGACCAAATCGAACGTAACGTCTTTAAGGAGCTTAGACGCTGACCCCACGTTGGTGGCGAACACCACATTGCTGTGCCGCACGATATCGCCCACCACTTTTTGCTCACGCACTCGGATCTCCTTGCGGTTGGCCTTCATCTCACGTCGCAGCTGGAAACGCACGCTCTTATCGCGTGTCTTCTGCAGTTTGGTCTGCATAGCAGTCATCTCCTTTCGAATATCGTTCACAATCTCCGTGCCTTCCGCGCTCTGAATCTTCGCATCCAGACAGTACTTCAGAATCTGTGGCAGGACACGCGCAGGGTGCCCCACACGGGTGAGTCGCAGCTTCTTCCTCAGCGTCGAGCACGTACTCGCCAGCTTATCCAGAACGTTATCCACCGCAATGTTCGACGGTGCGCACACCAAGACCTTCAAGTCGAACTTGGTCACCGCTTGCAAAATAAACTCCACGACCGTCGTCGTCTTGCCCGTTCCTGGCGGGCCGTGAATCAGCGCCAAATCCTTCGACGCCAACGCAAACCGGATCGCCTCCACTTGAGACTGGTTCAGCCCCGTATTAAACGGCGTAATGTCCGGCAGCGGCGTGTTCCAGCTCGGCTCTCTCTCCGAGAAGACGACATCCACCACCGCCTGTGCAGCGCCGAACTCGAACTTGGTCATCTGGTCCAGCGCGTTTGAGAGCTTGACGAAGGTTGCATTGTTCACCAGTCGGTCCAGCGTGACACCCGCTGCGGCGCCCAGCAGCTCCACTTCGTCCACGTCGTCCTGGTCGCCGCTAACCGCCACAGAGATGCCGCGCTCCTCCACGCGCGACACTATCCCCGTAGGCAGCTTGTCCCCTGCTGGGGCGCTCTTCTGAGCTCGGATTTGCACCAGATCCCCCACCGTAAAGTGGTGCGGCTTTGCCTGCCGCAAACTGCGAGAAGGGAAGGAGAATTGCAGCAGCGTGCGGCCGAATAGTCCCGTGGAGTAGCGTGCCAGCGTCAAATGTGTCAACACGTTCGGGTTCTCGTTGTCGTCGAGCACGGCGAGCTCATCGCGCATGGTTTGCACCTCCTCCTGCTGCTCCATGGTCAGCAGCCGACGTGTGGACGCCAGCCATGCCTCCAGAGGCACTGGACGCAGCGCGCGAGCGCCCTCCGACGCAGCCTTGCTCTTCTTGGGCATGGATACGTTTACGGAAAGTGTGCACCATCATATGTTTGTGTGGTACTATAATATAGTACCACACAAAAGTATGCGGCGCGTTTGTGCTATCACAAAAGCGAAATAGTAACGTTGACGTACATAATTTGTGATTTGTGTCTGCGAATCAGATCCCCTCGCGGAATAGCCCTCTGCATTCTCGAGCGCGACACCTCATAGACGAGCGGATCATCGGCATGGCGGTGGGTACAACGCACGCGGACGCCAACGGGCTGCGGCGCCGCCACGCGGAGGGCGAGAACCAGGCGGCGGACGAGGCGCCAGAGCGCGCGCGCACCGCGTCGACGCCGCGCCGCGCGCCGAGGCCCCGAAAGGGCTTCGTGGAGCTGCTCATGTCCCCGCTGAGCTTCGTGCTGGGCGACGGGGAGCCCGAGGACCCGCAGGAGGCGGCGCGCAACTTCGCGCACGGCCTGCGCCGACGCTACGGGGAGCGCGTGACGCCGCGCTTCGAGCACACGTCGTTCCGGGACGCGGTGTCCACTGCGCGCACGGCCTCCAAGTTCCTGCTCGTGTTCCTGCACTCGACCATCCACGACGACGCCGACGCGTTCTGTCGGTAAGAGCACAAGAGCTGCAGACAGTTGGCGAGCAGCGTTTCTGATTGGGTGACTATGTTGATGTATGTGGGCAGCAAGGCCATGTGCACCGAGCGCATGAGCGCCTACCTGGACAACAGCGACTGCATCGTGTCGTGGGCGGGCTGCGTGCAGCATGCGGAGGGCTTTGGGGTGAGCTTGTCGCTGGGCTGTGCTTCGTTCCCGTTCCTGGCGCTGCTGTCCTGCGTGTCGCGAGGGGTCAACGTGGTGGAGAAGATCACAGGTAGGGAGCAGTTCTGGTGGAAGAGCGGTGCATCTGTGCTGATGAGGGTTGCTGCTTTGTGCTGCTGCTCTAGCCAACTTGCCGGCGGACGAGATTGTTGCGAAGTTGAACGCGGCGGTGGATCGCAACAACCAGATCTTGGCCACGGCGCGCCACGTCCGCCAGCAGCGGACGGAGACGCAGATCTTGCGCGACCAGCAAGACAGAGAGTACCAAGAGTCGCTCGCAGCAGACCGTCGTCGTGAGCAAGAAGCACGCGAGCAGGCTGAGCGCGAGCAGAAGGAGCGATTGCGGGAGGAGGAGGAGGAGCGACGCGCGGAAGAGGAAGCCCGCCGAGCAGAAGAGGAGAAAGCGCGTCAGGAAGAGCAGTACAAGGCGCAGATTGAAGCCAAGCGCGCTCGGATCGCTGACGGCCCCAAGTCGCGCACCCCGCCGCCAGGCGCGGACTACAAGACGGCGGAGGTTAAGTTCCATCTGCACAACGGTACCCGTCTAGACCACATCTTTTACGCGCACGACACGCTGAAGACGGTGCGCGACTTCATCGACGTTGAGTTCTTTGACCGCGAAATTACGATTCGGAACTACGAGCTGGCCACGAACTTCCCAAAAAAGGTGTATGGCCCGGACTTGTTGGATGTTACCCTTACCGATGCGGTACGTGCTTGTTCGCGTTGACATTGTTGAAGTTGTGGCACACTCACCCAGATGAACTTGTGCGTTTAACATGAGCAGGGCCTCGCGCCTCGGGCACTCGTGTACGTGCAAGATCTCGACTCGTAGAACCCTGGAAATGCAAGCACGAGCAAGTGAGATGCCCTCGGGGCTAACTTTTTAAGTTTAAAAACACGGCTGGTAAGTAGGAATACGAAGCACAGAGTCATCATGCATTGATGGATCGAGTCAAACGCTCGGCAAGTTGCTTTATAAAGGCTTGGGGATGCGAATTCTAATGATCTCTGAAAAAGTACAATAGTAGTGGGTTCCAGCTCCTCTAAAGCTCGAGTGCGCGCTGCTTGCCTGACGCTGCACGGTACATGCGATCATGTAGCGCTGCGGCCTGCTCATGGGGCTCCGAAACCACGCCCGCGATGATCACGCGCTCGACGCCCTGCAGGTTCTCGGACCAGCGCAGCGAGTCGAAGATGCGCTGTGAGGCCTCGGCGACGTCTCCGCTCGGCGAGAGGTCGAGATAGGCTTGTGCGCGGTCCTTCAAGCTGGCGAGCTTGCCGTTGAAGTCAATCACCGCCCAGTGGCTCACATCCACCTTGGCCGACGCGTCCATTTTCTCAGCTGCATCCCCCTGGTACAGATACGTGTCCACGTCGGGGGCGTAGTGCGTGATCATCTGTCCAGGCGCCTGCTGTGCCTCCTTGGTCTGCATCTTGGCTTCCTTCTGAATCGTCACCACCTCGTACGACCCGCCCAGCAGCTCCGCATTCTCCTTGAGCACGTGCTCCAGCGCCTGCTCCGACACGCCTCCGCGGCGGAAGATAATGAGCTTGCGTTCCTCAGGGACGATCTTCACCACCGTCGACTCAATGCCGACTTGGCAGCATCCGTCCTCGGTCGCCTCCATGACGCTCAAGTTCTCACACGCGCCCAAGTCGTCCATCACGTGCTTAGCCGTCGTCGGTGACACATGTCCGAACCTGTTGGCACTCGGCGCCGCCACGGGCACTTGAGCTGCCTTCAGCAGAGCCTGAGCAATGGGGTGCTTAGGGCAGCGGAGCCCCACGAAGCCCGTGTTGGCCGACAGCGTTAGTGGCAGTTCCGGCACCGCCTTGGCAATGAGCGTCAGCGGGCCAGGCCAGAAGGCTTTGCCCAGCAACTCGAAGGCCCGCTGACCCGTTGGCGTCATGTCCACGAGCTTCACGGCGTCCTCCAGAGCAGGCACATGCACGATCAGCGGGTCCGTGAGAGGCCGCGCCTTGGCCGCGAAAATGGACAGCACGGCCTCGGGGTCGAGCGCGTTGGCGCCCAGGCCGTAGACGGTCTCGGTGGGGAAGGACACCAGTCGTCCGAGCCGCAGCTGCCGCGCCGCGAAGGCGAACCCTTCGGCGTCCGGTTGGAGCAGACGCGCTATGGTGGACTGGGGGCGATTGCGAGAGCTACAGAGCGAGGTGGCAAGTCGCGAGCGGCGCGGGCGGAGGACGAACGTCTTGGCTTGAAGGTGGTGCAAGTTGCAGCGAGCAGCGAGCTGGCGTTGCCGAGATACGAGGCGGAGAACGAGGAGGTACGAGGTGGCGGGCCTTCACCGGGGTGGATGGCCGCGCTGGTTTGATAAGCGGTACAGTGTACCCTGGTTCTGCGACCGTGCTGTGGTACGCTGTACCAGTGAACAGAATGTGCACTTCAGCTCGCAGTCGCCCGGATAGATTGGCTCAACTTGTGGTAACTCTCAATGCGAATATCAATCCAAGACAACGTCTACCTGTCGTGGCTGCTACTATACATTAACGTCTAGGAAGATGGTACTTCGAAGTAGTCCTAACAATGTGCGATTGCACAGCTTGCTTCAGCCTATTTCACCCCCATATGCACATTAGTTCTTGTCGATCCATTTGTCGCCACTATTTGTGCCCGTCTACATGCTCCTATGGCTATCACAGCTCGAGTCGCAACTCCACAAATCTTGAATCGTATGGCAGTAAACCCCATGACAGGCTACTATCCTATAATATGCCTCTCCCTCCTCGTCCGATGCACTCAGTGTCGTCGTTGGAACTTCCGCATTCTCATTTACACTTTCCAGTGCTCAAGTCCCCCAACACCCCACTCCTCCCAACAACCATGAAGTTCTTCCAGGTCCTCGTCATCGCCGCCGTCGCCGTCGCCGTCGCCGGTGTCTCCGGACAGGCTGCCACCACCACGACTGCGGCTTCGACGACTGGTACGACCGGCACAACGACCAACACGGGTGCCCCGGCAGTCACCCCCGCTGCTGGAATTACCGGTGTCGCTTCCTCCACTAGCGCCACTGCTGCCCCTGCGACTGGTGCAACCACGACCGCCTCCGGAACCGGTGCTACCGAAGCTGTTGGTGCTGGAAGTGCTGCAGTCGACACGGCGGTAGGCTCCTCGAGCTCCACCAGATCAGTAGGCTCCACCTCCAGCGACTCCACCACGTCGGTGACGGGCTCGTCTTCGGCCTCCTCGACCACGGTGTCGTCGTCCACGGGCGACTCGAGCAGCTCGACGGCGGTGTCCGCTTCAGCGAGTGCGTCGGGCTCGAGCGGCGCGTCTCAGCTCACCATGGGCGCCGCTGCCGCCACCGTCATGGCCGTGGGCGCATATTTCATGTAAGCAGACCACTTGATTGCAGTAGCAAGTCCGAGCTGCAATGCATTTGTAAAGTAGCGCAATAATACACTCCCGTACAGTTAGTTACTTTGTCGCCATGAAAACCTATGGCGCTCTTGGGCTCCTTGACGACGATGAGACCGTTAGTTCTGTTCGACATCGTCCCGGCTGTCGTCGTCGAAGTTGGGGCGGGGGTTGTCGGCTTTGGCTCTGGGGCGTGCGGTGGTCGAAGCTGGTGTTGCAGCAGGTGTCGACGTGACAGTCGCCGCTGGGGTCGAAGGCTTTGGCGTGGAAGTTACATTAGCAACCGGCCTCGGATCTGCTGCGCTTGGCTTGGGCGTCAAGGATACTGTCGTAGCCGGAGTCGAGCAAGCTGTGGCTGGCGTAGGCTGTGGAAATGTATTTCGTGTCGGGCTCGGCGACGGTGTTAACGACGCGGTAGGTAGGCTTGGTTTCGTACGCTTCGGGGTCGATGTGCGACTCAATCACTCCTGCATTCATCTTTAATGTGGTCGACGCCGATGTTGCGTTGGCCACGGTGATCATACCATGCGTTGAGCTGCTCGACGTAACGGAGGAAGTCGCCTTTGCTGCAGCTGACGCAGCCTTCCTAATAGAGACCGTTGATGTGACTGAAGTCAGCGCCGTGGACGTTATAGTTGAAGTTGACGTACTCTACTTGATGCCGTCGTGCTAGATGGTGTCGGAGATCTCTTTGAAGCACTAGGCGGTGCTGTCGCTGTAGCCAGGGCGATACTGTCTGAGGACTGGAAGTCATAGGTGCTGGCGTCGCTGACGACCGGCCCGGACTCGCGCAGCTGGAGAGATCGCTACGAGGAGAGTCCGGCAGCGACAGTCGATGTCCTCACTGTCCGCGATCCAAGGTGGACGTCGTCGCCACCAGTTTCCCAGCACAGCCGAGCTGCGTCTCGCACTGGTCGCTGCACGAACTCAATGTCCGTCGTGAGCGCCCAGTCTTCTTGCTCGAAGCATTGAGTGCTTCGTGAACATGTGCCCGTCACTGCCTCCGAGCCAATCTGTGCACAGGTACGTGCCGTTGATGAGCAGTCGAGTGACGGCTTGAGCCTCCTTGTACGCCTGCGGCAGCTCTTCGGGCAGGGTCCAGCCCGGCGCGTAGGGAGCGAGTCGCCGCAGATCGACATCGTCGGGTATCCGCGAGAGAAGCCGGTGATGTGATAGCCCTGGCCTGGCCAGCGGCAGTAGCCGCGCCGACGGACGTGTGCGCGACGGTGACGGAGTTGCCCGGGACGAAGCTGGCGATGTGCGTGCCGATCTAGTCGCGGCCGGGTGCAACGGAGGTGGCGGACGGCAATCATCGACTGGGTTTGCGCTGTTGTCACCTCCGAATCGGAGGGGCGTCGCGTAGTGTCGAGTGGCACTTGGCGTCCAAAGCGACGCTCTATTTCATCGCAGGATCCACATCGATGCAGCGGGGCAGCGCGTGGCCGACCACCAATGGCACCGGCACCGGCTACGAGCCTCGTGCCGCAGCGTCGAGCGGTTCGTCCCGTCCTGCGGACGTGCGGTGGGGGCGCCTGGCCTTCGCCCAACTGAGAGACGAGGAGTTCCTGGCCAAGCAACTGAGACGCATCGAGATGACGCAAGGAGCGCGTCGAGAGGGGCGATCACCAGCTCCCGAGGCGACGACGTCGACGGGGTTGTCGCCGGGCAAGACCATCCGACAACGGTTGGCGACGGCGCAGGCCAAAGCGGCTCGCGCGGCTTCGGAGGACGACGATTTCGACGCGAAAGCGGAGACGTCGCGCACGGAGATGACGGGCAGCGGAGACGCGGAAGAGCGCGACGAACGCGCGCTCACGAACGCCTTGTGCGTGCTTGGAGACTTGCAGCAGCCGGAGCTGGCCGCGTTCATGGGGGTCACGCTCAAGGACGCGCTGCGACGCGTGTGCACCTTCCCCAACCCAATCTACCAGCTCATCGCATTGCGACGCCAACTGATGAAGAGCATGCACGAGGCCGTTGCGGCCCAGCATCGACAGCGGAAGGCCGCGGTGCAGTTGAATGTGTCCATCGCCCAGCGCTTGGAGACCAGCCTCCTATGGACACCGCAAGCTGCCGATCCGGTTGGCCTTTTATCCGGGTCAGGAGCGATCAAGCCGAAGGAAAAGGCGTCGAGAGAAGCAGCAATGGGCATTCAAGTGCTCGTGTGTCTACTGACCGACCTCCAGGACGCGACGTTGGCGTCGATCACGCAGCGACGCGAGTTTCTAGAGGATCTGCTGCCGTTGCTGCGCGAAACGGGGTTTCTGGCCCTCTCTCCGAGGCGGGGGCTTAGTTCCAATTCGTCAGCGCTCTGCTCGTCAACGAGTCGGGGCCTGAACTCGACGGGACCCGCACCTGGAGCCGCAGAGATCGCCGAGTTCACGGAGAAGCTCCAGCGCTTTCTGCTGGCCATGTGCCCACGACCTACGAACGTGCCTTCCTCGTCGCCCACGCTGCTCGCGATCTCGTCCGGAGGCGGCGAACTCGATGTGCTGGACCGCACTAACGCCGCGAATGGCTTGATTCACGTCGCTGCCGCCACAGGCTCCGTGCGGGACTTCCTCGTCGTGCTGACGGTGCTTCTCGGCGCGAACGACTACGTGGCGGAGTCAGGGACGAAGGATCTGCGAACTTCGCTGCTAACTTCATCGGTTCCGTCACTCGTAACAGAAGAGCTGCTGCCTTCACCGATAAACTCCGGACGCGACGACGACGAAGTGATGCAAGGAAGACGCTCTGCGAAAGAGGCGGGTGCTACCCGTCCCGACTCCGGTCAACCGCAGAACGGGAGTCCGCTGGGCAAGCGAGAGACCGACCTTCTCGGAGATAGCGCCGCTCAAGACCCTCTCAGGAGGAAAACTCTGTCGAAAGGGCTCAAGACGATCGTTCCCAGCTCAAACGCGGGCACACCAACCGCAGTGAACCTCGCGATGCCACACTCAAGCGCAGCGCAGCAGAGACTGTTGTTGTTCAGCAGCCCAGGGAACAATCTCGTGAGCAAGCAAATGGCAAAAGATGAGCTCAAGGACGCCATTCTAATGGGGAACGCTAGTCTTTCCCTGGATATGTCAAAGATGAAGGAGACGCTCGCTCGTGACCCAGTGATGACCACTCGAAGCGAGATTCCGGTCATGACTGCGCGGTGTCCGAAGTTCAAGGCTCTCGCTGTCCAGTCTGTTCTCCTGGAGCTGGATCGCGCCAAGCCTTCGGTCCCAACACGCGCCTCTCGAGCGAAACCAACGAGCTCACTCCACGCTTCCCACGCCGGTTGCTTCAGTACTGAGCCGAGCGCATTTGCCGGGGACGACGACGACGGAGGAGACCGAGAAGTGTGGACGTGTGGCCAAAACTCGTACGGAGAGCTCGGACATGGAGACACCGCGTCGCGGAAATCGTTCGAACGGGTCGAGGCGCTCCAGCAGAAGGACATCGTTCAGGTTGGCGCTGGCAACGAGCACACCATTGCGCTGACCGCCGATGGAAGAGCCCTCACGTGCGGCTATAACGACAACGGCCAGTGCGGCCAAGGAGGAACAGCTCGTGTGAGTCATTTGAGTGAGGTACCGAAGCTGAACGCGATCGGCATTTCACAAGTCCACGCCTACAACGGATGTGAGCACACGATCGTCGTCACGGCGGACGGCCGAGCTGCCACCTGCGGCTACAATTACCGCGGCCAACTCGGCCACGGCAACACTGCGAGTGAGAGCGTGCCGAAGCTTGTCCGGAGTCTGGAAAACAAGGTAGTGCGCTTGGTTTC
The DNA here is from genome assembly GCA_001314425.1 of Phytophthora pluvialis. NCBI lineage: Eukaryota > Oomycota > Peronosporomycetes > Peronosporales > Peronosporaceae > Phytophthora > Phytophthora pluvialis. The sequence goes on along the minus strand of LGTU01000829.1, from coordinate 24,364 downwards.
GTGTAGCTACTACCACACGGTCCTGGCGTGTGAAGAAGACGGCAGTGGGCAGCACTGCTTGTACACTTTTGGGCGAAATGACTACGGGCAGTTGGGGCACAACGACTCCATTGATCGCAAGATTCCTCAGCATGTGGAGGCGTTGAGCGACCAGCACGTGGTCTCTGTCGCCTGCGGTCAGTACCACACGATGGTGGTGACGGCTACCGGCAAGGCCTTCGCCTTTGGCAAAAACGACTACGGCCAGCTTGGCATGGAATCCATGGAGAATCAACTGGTCCCGGTGCAGGTGCGAACGGGATTGGAGAAACACGAGTGTTTGGAGATTTGCTGCGGGTACTACCACACCATTGTTCTGTGCAGTGGAGCTCACGTGTTTGGCTTTGGGCGCAATGACTACGGACAGCTTGGTCTCGGAAGTCCCCATGCGAGCTCGGCCGCCAATCTTCAGCTGCAGCAGCAGAGGTTTTCGAGCGCAAGGCTGATCGAGGAACTGGAAGGCAAAGACATCGTCCGCTTTGCGTGTGGCTGCTACCACACGTTGGCCGTGTCGGACAACGGGGTGATGTACGTCTTTGGTCGAAACAACCATGGCCAACTGGGGACAGGGGATACCTCGGAACGGGTCTATCCCTTCCCGATCGATGACTTTGTGGGGAAGCGAGTCGCGCTGGTTGCTGCAGGCTTTTACCATACTGTCGTGCTAACGGGTGGGAAAGACGACGAGAAGAATGACCAAGACGCCGGCAGTGCAAAAGCAGACATTGCTACTACTACGTCTGTTCCAAGTGGAATCACCCATACGGCGATTCTTTCAGCTCCTGCAGTCCAGGAATTGCTGGACCCCAGCAAGCGACCGGAGCTCGGAAACTCGGGGCTCACAAAAAGCTTTATCTCAAGGGATGACCCGGACGCTGGTGCCGAAGTGCCAGCCATTGACCCCACCGACGACGACTTCCGCGATGAAGACAGTCAAGTTCGAAGAAACGCAAGCTCCAGCGCTGGCGGTGGAGCTACCAGACCTCAAGCGGACGCATCGGACGCCCTCTTTGTTGCGGTTGTCGTCTTGGCCCAGCTTGACAGACTTTGTCAGCCGTTTCTTCCGAAGTCGGGGAGCTACCCGACGCTGCAACACCCGTCCATGAGTGTCATTGAATCACTTACTACGAGTGCAGCCTCCTCGTCGTCGGCCGCTTCGTTCGACGCGAGCTGCGTCTTTGACGGGAGTTTTGAGTCGTTTGGGATTCACAACTGCAGCTCCACGTTCGAGAGCCTCGCGGTTCTACTGAAGCATCTGAGTACCAAGAAAGTCGAGACAGCATCTCAGCTTCCGTGCTGCCTGGGGCCTCCGTCTGGACCTTCATCTGCCGTGACGGCCACTCCGAGGCGACCAACGCAGCCAAACGCAACTCACCACCTCCAGTTGTACATGCTGCTCGCCTCCATTCGAGTTCTGCAAGCAAATATGTCGCAGCTATTGCGCTCTGGTATGGCGAAGGCGATCGTCCTGCTCTCTCCAGGAACCCCAGCGTGCAAATCCTCTACAGCCGACTCCAAGCCGTGGGCGACGGAGCTGGATCGCACACGAGTGGCCGTCCTACAAGTCCGTGAAGTGTTGTTGTCCCTCGTCGACATCAAGCATCGACGAAATGTGTGTTACGTTCTGGACAATGCGCCGAGCGAAGGAGAGAACGCAACTCGAGTCGCAGAAGAAGCCGCCGCCACACTGATGCAAGGTTTTGAGCTGTTCTTCCCGTGCGAGTGCCTTCAGCGCCAATTCTGTCTGCACACGATGCAGGAGCTCGCAAGCAACGACAGTCCGGAACATTCGTGTGGACTCTTGTGTCGGCGTGATCTGTGGCTGATTGATACGTTGCCAAAGTCGAAGACGCTGCTGCTTGAACAGCTTCTGAGGAGAATGACGGAAGATCCTCTCATCGCCCGGTTCCTGCCTTTGGTATCCGCTGATCTCCCCATTCCATCAGCAGGTCCGCCGGAAAACGAGCGTGGCCGACCATCGTTGGTAACTGAAGTGTACCAACTGCTGCTCGAACGCACCGCTGCTGGTTTCTCGAGACGCCTTGGGGGCGTCGTTGCCTTTCGACCATCGTCGGAGACTCCTCCACGACAGGAAACCACCTTCCGCGCCTTCTTTGAAGCTCTAGGGGGACTACAGAAGCACCTCTCGAGCTGGGCAGCAAGCGTCCACGAATGGACTTTGAAGCAAGACTCGGAGGTGGAACAGCAGCCTGGTGGTGACATGGAAGAAATTGTCGCTAGCGTGGTCGATCGCGTTTTCCGTGTGGACGAGCAGGATTTGGCTCGCGTCCCAGTCCCTTGGCGCTGCTTCATTGAATTTGCGCTGGCAACGTTAGCTCAATGCTGTGAGGCGCTTGGCCAAGCGTCTTCACTGGAGTCGCTCCCCAGTCCGACCCACGGATACGACCACCGCGTGGAACTGGGCGCGGAGTCTCTGCACTCGAAAATGCTGGACGCAGTCGAGCACTCGGTCGTCGGCCAGTTTCTGCCGCTGCTGGTTGTGAGTCTGTTCGAGTTCAGCAACAATTCTCTCTTCGCTGCGGCCCTGTTGCCTACTTTGAAGAGCTTGCTGCGACTGCTAGACGGCTTCAACCGTGGGGACGGCACTGTCGAGGAGGCCGAGAAGCTTTTTGTCGAGAGCGTGGCGTCCTCGTGCAGCCCCCGGGCTCCACAGAACGAGAGTGCTGGAAGTTTTCGATGGAGCAACTTGCTTGCGCTCGGCTCCGCTCGTGACGACGACGGTAAAACCGCGAGCAGGAAGGCGGTGACGACTTCCGATGCGATAGCGTTGCCCTGGCACTTCCGCCTGGAAAAGGAGCTGGCAGTCCTTGCAGCTGAAATGGCAGTGACACTTGTGATCGGCGACCCGTTCTTCACCTATGACGGTGTCGAGAGCGGCAAGCTGTCGGCTCGTTGGCTCGCGAGCCCATTGTTCCGAGGAGGCCTGAACGCCAACAAACTGACGCAAAGTATCAAGCGTACGAGCTCCACGCGCTCGAAACACGCTCGGGTTGTCGCGCACACGCCGTTTCCTGGCGTACTGGGGGTGCATGCCGCCCCGTTCTCATTAATTCTCCCTCCAGCGTCTGCGAATCGCTGTACCATTCCATTGTGGCAGCTACCAACCGCTCAAAGCTACGGAGAAATGTTTCGACCCGACTCCGTGAAGACATTTCTCCTCTCGCTTCGGCACTGGGGCGAGTCGGAGAACCAGGAACAAACGCGTGGTGCGGCGACCAAGCTATGCGACTGGGTGCGGGACAAGTACGCCACGAAAGACCCGTCGTACCGAATGCTCATGCGGCAGTCCCAGCTCTCCATGAACCTGAAAGCTGCGGCAAACGCCCTGGAGCGGCGGGTTCACGACAACGACACCCGGATCGAGGCGGCGTTTTTCGCGGCGTGTCTTCATCACAATGTGCTCGGTGCTCAAGCGTGTCATTTCGCACTGGGGCTGGACCAGTCTCCACCGGAACAGCGGTCGTCTTCGCCACGAGCGTTTATCCGTTTGTGGCAGTGCGTTGCTCAGTTGCGGCGGCGCGTCGCTGTCAAGAAGACTGAGATCAAGAACACGCCCCACGCAGACTCCGAGAGCCCCCTAGGGAGGATTGCGGCTCTCCAGCAGACGATTCTGGATCGGTGTGAGCTCCTGCTCCTTGTTGACGTGCACGACGAGCAAGAACACTTGAATCTGCAGTTGGATGCGGGCTACATCGCACCGTACGACCCCGCGTTCCTCGTATCTGCCAGCTCGTCCTTCACGTTCGGTGCTTCGTCCGCTAAGCGCCACCTCCACGCGACGTATAGCGACGGGAAGCTGCCGTTCCTGGCGGCGTTCCCTTCGTCGAAGTGGAGGAGAGTGCGAACGCTGCTCCACACGATGACGCGGTGGAAGTTCGTTGCTGCGGAGTTTCGACCCGAGCGACAAGACGGAGTCTCGCAGGAAGTTCTGGCCTACGTTACGTCGGATGAGCCGGTGGCGTCGAAGAATGCGATCAAAACGCTCCTCGTGGATCCCTGTCGGCGCGTTAGCTGCTCAGTCCGCGGGCTGGAAGCGTTGTGGGAACTTGTCACTTTGGTCTCCTTCGATTCGGTTCAAGCGGACATCGTTCACCAGGTTTCGCACGTGTTTGTGTCCAAATCCTCTGCTTCTTGTCCCTCGATCCTCGCGGGCTCTCGTAGCCTCGGATTCTTCTTCTCCAGTCTCCAGAACGAAGCTTTCTCCGAGTTTCTCGGCCAGGTGACGGAGATGATGACCGACAAAGCTGCCTTAATGATGGCGTCGGACGCTACCTCCTCGTTCTGGGTCGTCATCGTGCTGCTCAGTGCCTGGGGGGTCCACTTCAGCACTGAACAATTCGAATTCGTGAGTGAAATCGGAATTCTGCGCGTGATCCAAGAAATGCTGCACGGGCTTTCGAGTCAAAGCGGTGGCTGCGACACAAGCGCCGACGCGTCTCCGTCGATCCCATCGGTGGACAGTATCGTGGGCAGAAGCGCAGGACAGCAAACGCTGAATCAATTCGCTACGCGACAGCAGCTTTCTCGCTTGGAGGACGCACTGTGGGTTGTGTTTCGGTTCATTTGCGTGCACTTTGCGGTGCAAACCGTCCACGGCGAGGCAGCCAGTGGACGAGATGTGGACGTACCCACGTTCCCAGTTTTGGCTGATGTCACCGAGCTGCTGTACAACGAAGCAGCTTGGATCTCCAACCGGTTCCTGCCTCTGCTAGCTTCCGACGACGGGAATGCCGTTGAATCAACTCGTGCCGATCCGGTGGCGGGGGTTCGAAGAAGTTTTGAGGCCATCACGCTGCCCCACAGGTTTTCCCCACAGAGTAGAGGGGCCACTTTCAGCTACGACGCCATGATCTCCCCTTCCGGATGTGAGCCGACCACGCCCATGTCTCCTTTGACCAAACCGAATGAATTTAGTGTCACGGCATGGCTGTTTATCAACTGTTCGCCGGCGCCGCGCTCTCAAACAATGGACGGCGACCTGTTCGACTTGACTCCGGGCCTCCAAGACCGGCAGCTGGTGCTCGTGCGTGGCGCTGGGCGCGAGATATCGCTCTACGTCGTGCTCGTGCCTGAAAGTAGCGACAACTGGCAGCTGGAAGTGGGGATTCTCATGGACTTGGATCGAGAAGCTGGCGCCGCTGAGTTCTCGGTAAGGGGCCGTGTGTGGGAGCGCGTGCTGTCGAAACAATCTGTAGCTGGAGGCTCGTGGATCCACGTGGCCGTCGTGTTGGAAGCGACCAAGCTTCGGCTGTATTTGAACGGCGTCCTCGACTGTCAGCGCTCTCTCGCTGCGCAGAGCGTTCCGATATGGGCCGCTGGTAACGTGGATCTCCCGCTTCACTTTGGTCGCTTCCCGACAGCGTTCGAGCCGACAGCTACCAGCTCTTCCGTCTCGTTAGCTATTGAGTTTCTGTCGCGCTCACTCGGAATCATGAATGGTGCAGGGATGACCCCCTCCAACAATGCTTCCGAGCAGAAGACAGGATGTTTCCGGTGCTTTGACGGCTGGCTGAGCCACTTCCGCTTCCACAATCGCTCCTTGTCTCCAATCCACGTTCGAATCGTATTCGACGAGAAGAAGTCTCCGTCCGGGGTCGCTTGGGGTGCCAACGAGCAGTCCAAACTCGTGGAGCTACACGCTTTGGTCATCCTGCTCAGTTCATCGTCCGAAGGACTCGTTCACTTCACGTCCCAGTTTCCCAAGTGGATGAGGTTAATCTGGGGGACCTTCCTGGGTAGCAACTCCGCGGTTGTACAGCAGTCAGCCCTACGTGTGCTTCGAGCCCTAATGTCCCTGCAACCTCCGCTGGAAGCGTCTAAAGTGCTAGTGCAAGAGTGTACGCACGTGAGTCCAGAGGCGCTTGGATTCTACAATCTCGAGGACGTTTTCGCACAGCAGGTGGTCCGGATGATCGGGTTCTGCTTAAGTAAATGCCCACCAAGTAATTTATTGAGCGACCCCAACGACGCCGCAGTGGTGTCGTGGCCTTTGATGGTCGCTCGCGGCATTCACGCCAGCCAATTCTCGCCCGAGGTTCGAGGTAGCGCCGATCAACAAACGGACCTGCCAACGGACGTCGAGCTCCGGTACCAGTCTTCTAAGCGCCAGAGTTTGATGCTAGCAAACGAGCTTAACCAGCTTCTGCAGCAGCTATTCAGGTGTTCCAATGATGCGTGGAGGCGAAGCGTTATCCGCGTGACGTCCCGTATCGCTCGGGATTTCTCGGGTTCTTGCAACGACGAAGCGTTGAAAGAATCGGAGCCTCTCTTTCTTCAGTTCGGGAAGCACACGCTCCACGTTTCCACTATCAAGCGCGTGGAATCGGTCGGCTGCTTTTATTTTCTCGGAGGGGGAGTCGAGTTCTTGCGTCCAGGGGTGAAAGTGGAAATGCGCGGCTCGAGAGAGCGCGCTCAGGTGCTTTCGCTCGAGCATCACACGTCGTCACAGAATGCCCCCGAGACTGCGGCTGGTTCCAAAGCTCCAGCACAAGTTTCGGACACGCTAGCGTACGTTCGAATGGATAGCAACTCGAGCGTTGCCGACCTTGTGGAGTTCTCTACGACAAGCAAGAAGCGCAACGGATTAACTTGGTACGAGATGGTTTTCGACTCAAAGACAGACCCGTGCCGGTCGTACTCGAAGGTGCATGTTGACGAGCTTCATCCGGCCGAAGCGACCAACCCCAACACGAACGAATCGACGTATCCGAGCATTATCTACGACTTGACAGCGCAACAGAGTGATCACAACGTCGTGAGCGCATTGGTGGAGAAAGCGGCCGAGGTGATCCCTCTTGTGTGCAGCGCTGAAGCGCGACGTGGCAAGGTGGCGATGGGTGATGACCTGGTCTCCATGAACGTTGGCTGTCTACTGCTCAAGATACTTGTTCAAATAGCTGGAACCGGTGCTGGCGTCGACAAGCTACTAGCCAAACCAGCTTTGATCGACGTCATCGCGGAGTTAGCTGCGAGTCAGGACAGCAATCCGAGGCACGATACGCTTTACCACGTCGAGAAGCGAGTGAGCGCGCTGCGCCGGGAAGTGTACACTGCGTTGGTGGAGCTGGGTGACGATGGCGAGTCGGAACTGGCACGCGCGTTGGATTCCAGTAGTGAGAAGCGCAGTCGTTCGTCTAGTCGAAGTGCGCGTACGCCCCCTTTGAGTGGGGAAGAGCTCACTTTCAGCACGCCAAGAGGTACAGGACGTCGAAGCTTGACTCCATCCGAGACTGAGGCGCTGCGCGAGAGTGACGCGGGCGTATCCGATGCAGACGATGATGGCCCAGCAAACGAGAATTGGGACCAAGGTGACGACGAGGACGGCGACGAAGGAGAGGACGACGAGGAAGACGAAGAAGATTTAGAGGACGACGACGAAGACGAAGAAACCCGAGCCGAGTTTGTGGAGGAGCTCATGCTCATGGGGTTCCCAGAAGACTGGTGTGTGCTGGCACTGAAGCAGACGGAAAACGACATTGTGAGTGCGTCCGCTTGGATAGTCGACAATCTCGAGTATCTGAGCAAACTACAATCCACCCTGGACAAAGAGCGCGACAAGGGGCGAGATTCACCGCGTTTCGATGAGGAAGAGGACGATGTCGTGCCGCCTGACGATGCTCCCCAGCCTCCAGCTTTGAATTCCTCGATCAGCTCGAGCGAGAATGACCAAGAGAAGGCAACGGGCGACTCGCCCTCGAACGCTGTCAAACCAGGAGCCGAGCCTGGCTTCGACGGCACGGCACCACCGTTGAACGGTAAAGAGATGGGGCGAAAGCTTTTTGGTGAAATGTACTTCCCTTTTGAGGACGGGGGCTTCCTCTCCAACACCAAGTCGCGGTTCATGTGTTCGTGGCGAGCCGACGCACTGGAAATGAAAGCACCAAGCGCACCACATCCCATCGCTGACAATTCACCGGACGCGCCACGCTCAGCATTCGACGAGGATTTCCAGACGGATACCAACCAGCTGGACCTCAGAGGCCTGATTGAGCAGCTTCGAAGATGTGAGAACACGTTGGCCATTCTGTACGCCCGCCAGTGCATGGTCACGCTCCTGCATCAGACGACGTCTGCTCGCTTTCCGGTGGATTCGGCCCCGCGCTTAAGCATTTCGTACGCACAGTGGCTCCAGCTGCTCAAGTTGGTTTTGCTGCGCGGCGATCAATTCGCAATCGTTTCGAGAACGGACAACACGACGAAAACCCCACGCCTCCAGGCGTTCTCCGTTGACGAAGTCTTTGCAAAGGCGATGAGCTGCTTGGTCGACCGCGACGCGACTTCCGTTGCGACGGCATCGTTGGCGTTTTGTCTTGATGAACTGGAAGCGGCAGCGGCGGGCAAGCGTTTTGAAGCTGTTTTGTGGACGCAACGCGATCTCCAGCGACCGGACAAGACCGTGGCGGAGGAACCCGGAATCGAAGTCGTCGTTTGGCTGCTAGATGTGCTACTAGCTGGCCCCACCAGCTCGTGCTTGTGTCTTCCTGCCGAGTTGGTGAAGAGCGTCCTGCGTCGGCTACGATGCTGCCTTGGCACGACCAATTTGCCACTCAAGTTTGTGGCACTGCGGACCATCAGTCGACTGCTGGTCGTCACGGGAACTCAAGCCAAAGACGCGGTGATCGAGTCGCAACTGGTTGTCCGAGAGTTCGTAGCTGCTGCAAGCGTACGACACAGTCGCGAGGTGATGCAGGGCCGGCTGCTGTTCTCGCAGTACCTCCAGGGCTACGTGGAACTTGTTCACCTTTTGCAGGGCTATTCAGGTTTTAGCGACTTGAGCGTGGCCCGGAATCCTACCGATACCTCATCTTTCATCTCTAGTGGCAGAGGTGGCGAGTGCAGGCCTCAATCTTTGGTATCATCTCTTCTACCTCCAACGACGCCCAGTGATCCGAAACCGGACGGTTCCTCGCTGCACTTCGACCGGAAACGAAGCCGCAGTAGCTTACTGGCGTTTGCGGACGATGGCCTCAGCGTGTCGTACTCTGGGAATGAGGTTTGGAAAGCCGCGTGCGCCGTCGTGGGCTTCTCCACGGGGATTCATTCCTGGGTCGTTCGCATTGATAAGTCCAGCTCGCCCTACCTGTTCGTAGGCGTCGCCACTCGACAAGCAAACCTGGATTCGTTCCTCGGCGCTGACAACCAGTCCTGGGGGTTCATCGGCGACAAGGCACTCTACTACCAGCGCAACCGGGTGCGAGCGTACGGCGAGCCGTTCACGGAAGGCGACTGCATCGGCGTGCGCTTGGATTGCGAGAAAGGCGAGCTCTCGTTCAGCAAGAATGGCGTGGACTTGGGCCTGGCGTTTGACAACGTCGTCGGAGAAGTGTGCCCCGCGGTCGCGTTTTACTCGAGACAGCAGAAAATCTCGTTTGCCGTGGACAGTTGTGTGAGCTCCAGCGGCACCAGCGAGCCCCGGATCGGCGAAGATGAAAGCGCAAGCGTCGAGGACTGCGTGGTCGCTTGCGAACTCATGGCCAACTGGGTGGCACGCAAGCCCCTGCGCGCTGCGTTGTGTGCCGCAGCGTTCAAACTGACCTCCGAATGGCTCGCCGGGTCGACGCGCTTTGTTACGACGCGGTCGGGGAAGTCGTTGTGGGTGGACGTCACGAGCACGACTTGCGGGGCGCTTGGCTTCCACTGCGAGGACCGCGTTCGGACACCTCGAGGAGATGGCCTTGTCGTCGGCGCTGCGGGTGGACGCGTGTGGGTGGAGGTGGACAATGAACCTGGAGCGTGGTTCGTCCACCCGTCCAAGCTGCGTTTGGTAACGATGGCAAGCTCAGCGACGACCTCTTTGCCGATTCCTCCGGTTGAGACTGGTACAGCGCAGTCCAACTCGACCCTTTCGAGCTCACGGAAGGACTCGAGCAGTGACCGCGTAGAAGCTCCGTCCGTACCCTTTACGCTGTCGCTGGAAGAGCTCGTCGAGTACGGGGAGCACGCCCTGTGGAGCGTTGCCGTTGATCGCGAGCTGTTGAGCGTGCTCAACGATTTCTGTGAGGTGTCGCGACTTAGTCCGTGGAATGTGACGCCGAGCCAGCTTCTCGCTCTCATCGAGGACAAGACGAGCGTTTTGGAGCTCACGAACGTGGCTAGCGTGCTCGCGATGCCTCGGGAGGAGCTGGAGAAGATGGCAGTCGCACGCTTTGCGCTGCTGCGCTTCTGCAACATGTACGTGAGTCGCGCGTTGCCGTTTTTCGACCTTACGTGGCACTATTTCTTGCCAGCGTCGAGCTCGCTGCCCTGTCGGCTGGTGTCCGAATGCCGTGGCAGCCTTTTCATCTGCGTGAAGAACGCGCTCTGGACGGCTCTGATGGACAAAACAGCGAACGCACCCAAGAGAGCGGACGACGAGTACGATTACCCGGAAGACCTGCCGCAACTCCAGGTGAACCGCTTGAAAGCTGCCGCGGCGAAGTGCCATGAGGGGAGCGTGAGCAGCCTCTTCCTGTCGCTCTTCGGCCAGGCGTTCGAAGAGCTCCACTTCCTGCCGCTCAAGACGCTGCGCATGGTCTACTCGCACCCAATGGACGACGGCCAACTGCGAAGCTTCAAGGTCAAGTTCGAGGGTGAAGGTGTGGACGACTACGGGGGCCCGTACCGAGAGTTCTTCTCGCAGTTCTTCGCTGAATTGCAGATGCTGCAGGTACCAGAGTCCGGAGAGGACAACGCGAACACAGGTTCGGATCACTCTGCCAACGGAGGACCGAGCAGCACGTCAATGCACTTGGACCCCGGGGTGTCCGTGTCGGCGTGCGTCCTGCCGTTCCTGCTGCCAAGTCCGAACTGGAGAAACGGCGTCGGGGCGAACCGTGAGAAGTTTGTGCTTAACGGAGCGCTCATCGCCCGTCCAGAAGTTGGTGACACCCCCACGCTGCGAGGAGAAAGCGGAGAAGAGAAACGCCAGCTCTACTGCGAGATGTTTTTCTTCCTCGGCCAGATGATAGGCATCTGTCTTCGCACTCGCGTGTGCGTCCGTCTCGACTTGGCTATGTCGGTGTGGAAGCAGCTCGTGGCGGAAGAGGCCTCGGCCCCGGAGACCGCGCTCGAGACCATGCGAGAGATCGATTTCGTCGCGTACTCGCTGTGGAAGACGCTCAAAGGCTTTTCGGACGAGCTCAAGCGGCTCGAGACCGGACCGGATGCTGCCACCACGGGGACCAAGCAACGCGAGCTGGAGGAGCAGCTCGAGGCCATGGACTTGGTCTTCACGACGGTTCTGTCGGATGGGAGGACGGTCGAGCTGTGCGAAGATGGCACCAACACCGCCGTGACCCGAAGCAACCTGGCGCAGTACCTAGACGCGATGCTTGGAGCGCGTGTGGGTGAAACGGAGCAAGTGCTGAACATCGTCAAGCAGGGACTGCACTCGATCATGCCCGTGTCGGCTTTGGCGCTGCTGACGTGGACGGAGCTCGAGAAGCGAATGTGCGGCGTGGCAGAAGTGGACGTGAAGCTCCTGCAGGCCAACACCGAGTACGACGAGGAGCTGGCACCGAGCGACGACTTCATCCAGCGGTTCTGGCGGGTGCTGGAAGGCCTCGAGGCCGAAGACAAGCGCGCGTTCCTGCGCTTTGTGTGGGCGCGGTCGCGTCTGCCGTTGGGCTCGGCGCAGTTCCACCAGAAGTTCAAGATCCAAGCTCTTGCGTCCACCGGGTCTGGAGATGGCAACAGCTCCTCGTCCGGAGCGACAGCTAGCGCTGGAGGGTGGATGGACTCGCAGATGCCCAAGTCGCACACGTGTTTCTTCGCGCTGCAGCTCCCACGCTACTCGACAGACGAAATCTGCCGCGAACGACTGCTCTACGCCGTGCGCAACTGCGTGGAAATGGATGGAGACTTCCGCCTCGCAGACACGGAGATGACAGGCTGGACAGGCATCAGCCCGACCGACCAGCTTCGCATCTAAAACACGCCAAGATCACTGTACCAGAGCCAATGGCGTGGAAATACCGGGGGCGAGGACCCTGCGAGGTGAGGCACAAAGGGTCGAGCTTCTTGTATATTGTGAGAAGTATTGTTACTTCAAATTTCCATGGGAGGTTCTTTGAGTCAATCGCCGGCGAATAGCCCCAAGCGTTTACTTTGCGCTTGACGGATATGGGCTCAGCGTGTTTCTTAACCCCTTGCACACGGAGGGTCGGAAATTGTTCTTATGCTGTTCAGAACAGCATAAGGACTACTTGATTTCACTATGCCTCTTAATCCGCAAAAAGGAATCATCGCCCCTTCCCATAAAATAAGCTGATTTGATTGGTCCACGTGCCAATGTGTGATGATCTCATTGGTTGTCATAACGCATGGCTTGAAGTACTGCGGGTAAGCACAGCCTCATATTTTTGAAAAATATGAATGTCGGTTTCCCCCTTTGCCGCCAAGCCACTCATTCGTGAATTTCTTCGCGCCGAGCAGAAGCGAGATGGCATACGCCATGGACTTCAAGGACATNTCTCCAATGTCATGGTGCGCATGCAAGCACACGCGAGTACGTATCATATGCTAGTGGGTATTGCATTTCTGTATTGTTAGCTCATTTACGTGTGTGTTCTGGATCCTAGTCCGAAGCACAGTAGACGATGCAGCCCCCGTGCGACCTAAAATGCAAGTTTGAAGGGCAGAACCTGCGCCTGGATCAGCACTTCCAGAGAAAACGACCAAACCGCCACCTAAGAAACGAGTGGCTAAGAATCCAGTTTCCAAGCCACCCAAGAAGCGTACGAAGAAGCAGATTGAAGAAGAAACGAAACAGCGACGAAGTGAACTCGCAGCGTTCGGCAAAGTCTGGGGTGAAGGAAACAGCACAGGTAAGTAAGGCTCGATTTGATGATGAGTGTGTAAGATGACTTCGTAACCTGTTTGGATATATTGTGTGGACAGTGAGCGACGGAAAAGCTGTGCAGCCTCCGACCAGTGCAGTAGAACCTTCCACAAGAAACCAGACCTCGTCGGAAGGTATGTAACTCTGCATTCATTTTGCCAAGCTTTTACGAACGCGTTATACTGACCAGGATTGTGTATGCAACATAGATAATGCTGACACTGACATGACCACTGCTCCGAATGCTGACGCGAACGGGGTACCAACTAAAGCTAATGCTGACACGGGCATGACCACGACTCCAAATGCTGACACGAACGGGGAATCCAGTGAGGCTAATGCGGACACGGACATGACCACGACTCCGAATGCTGACACGCCTAGCGCTAGTACAGCACATGCCACCGGAACCAGTTCAGACAACAACAGTTTGGCTGATGGTNAGACGAGGCGTACGAACCTGACGACGAAGACGGAGAAGAGGAGGATGGAGAAAAGCAAACGATAGTGACGAAGAGGAGAAAGCTGTAAGGGTGGAGCTTCTTGTACATTGTGAGAAGTATTGTTACTTCAAATTTCCATGGGAGGTTCTTTGAGTCAATCGCCGGCAAATCATCCAAAGCGTTTACTTTGCGCTTGACGGGCATGAGCTCAGTGTATTTCTTAACCCCTTGTACGCTGAGGGTCGGAAATTAGCCTTATGCTGTTCAGACCAACATAAGAACATCTTAATCTCACTATGTCTTTTTAAAGGATTTAAAAATCCGCAAAAAGGAATCATCGCCACATACCAGAAACCGAAGGGATTCTATTGGTCCACGTATCCAAAAAGAAGCCGTTTATTGGCTTACGAAACACATGGACTTGAAGTACCGCGGTAAGCGCGTGCATATATTTTTACAAATTTAATTATCGGTTCCCCTTTGCCACTTTCGCGGCAAACCACTCATTCTTCGATTTCGTCGCGTCGGTCGCAAGCATGACATTTGCCATGGACTTCCACGTGATATTGCCGCTGCTTCGCAAGGTAGGATGTAACTGGAAGCAGGATGGAACTGGAAGCCAGCTACCTGGATCCAGATACAGTACGTGTGTATTTGCATTGTAGGTTCTGTATATCGTTTATTTGACGTTTTATTCTTTGCTTGCTGCAGTCACAACTACGTCAAACCTGGTCGCAGACTGAGGGGAGGAAAGCGAGGCGTAGGCTTCTTCAATGGTGAAGATTAACTGCTGGCTTACGTGCGTACGGACACGGAACTCTGCGCCCGACTCCACATCGCCAACATCGTGGTGCGGCCGCCGACACAAGCAAGTCCGTGCACTATGTATGGCCGCCGATGCATGCATAGTTATTACGGATTGTCAACTGACATGTGTGCGTATGTGATACAGTCCAAAGTACGCTTCCAGATGAAGGACGTGCTCGCTCAAAACGTCCAACAGTTGCTGCTTCTGTTGCCACGTCCAGCCCACCGGCAAAGCGAGCTCAGCCCGCGGTGAAGAGGTCCGTGTCCAAGCCGAAGACTCCTGCGACCAAGGGCAAGAAGCCCAAGAAGCTCACAAAGAAGCAGATAGTTGCAGAAGCGGACACACGGCGCAAGGAGCTAGCTGCATTTGGCAAAGTGTGGGGTGAGAGCAACAGCACTGGTACGAAAGATGCTTGGGTTAGTGTGAGGGATGTGTGTACTAACTATGCTTGGGTTTACACAGCGGCAGATGGTAAAGCGGTCTTACCACCAGGACAAGAGTCACTCTCGAGCACCAACATCAACACCACTTTGGAAGGTAACATATGTTGGATTTACGAAGACACGTTCAAAGCTGACACGCTATGTTATTGACACCGATAATGCTGACGGGAACGACGCCACCGCTTCTAATGCTGACGAGAACAGCCAATCTGCGAGCTCCAATGCTGACATCGTTAGTAATGCTGACGCGGACGACCCGACAGCTTCGGCTAATGCTGACGCGGAGGGTCAGGAAGCTTCCTCTTATGCTGACGCGGAACAACCCGATGTGTCGTCTAATACCGCCGTGGGTGCCACCGAAGATGTCCCTACTGCTGTTTCGGACTGTGTGGAGCAAGGCGATACCGCTGACGACAGCCGTTCACGTTCACAAGACGCTGCCGACGATCGGATGACACTAGAGGACGTCGCCGCAGTATCGGATTCGAACGCCGCACACAAACAGCGTGCTCGAGAACGGCGTATGCACCGTACGTACTCGATCTCAAAAGAAGAAGCGTATGAGCCTGACGACGAGGGCGACGACGATAATGAAGACGGGGACCAACACAACGACATCGCCGACGAGGAAGAAACAGTCGACGAAGAAGTGCAGCGCTCTACCGACGACGCTCGAGTTTTGAGGGACGTAGCATGCGGGAAACCGCTTCACTTTGACTACGTGTATTGTCGTGACTCCAACACTGTTGGTGGTACTGGTGACACCGCGCTTGAGACCGATGGAGAAGGAGGAGAAGACTCAGCTGAGGGTGTGGGTGGAGCTAGCGACGACACGGACAGCGACTCCAGCGACGCAGCGCCGACCAGAGAGATTACGCTTCACCAAGAACGGAACCGTGTTATGCAGGCGTTGGATGCTGCGGAACTGGAACGGTTGCATATGCGAGTCCAAGGTGCGATGTTTTGATTGTTTGAGTAAGCTGACATGAACATCATCTAACTGAATCGTTATGTTGACAGCGTATTTAGATGTATTCGACGATAGACAGCTCGACCAAATGAAAGTGGATGGGTGGGAAGTGTTACCAGACAATGTCGAGACTGAAATTGTTGACGACCCGACCGTGGACAAGATGTACGCAGGATACTGTAGACCGTCACGAGACATCATTGCGGCTTCAAAGTCTCCACTGCGACTCTTTTACTACTTGCTGCCCAAAGCATTTTGGCGTGACGTAGAAAGCCAGTCGAATCTATACTGGACGCAAAGGCTGGATGCGAGACTTGAGCAGGCTGTGGAGAAGGAGAGCAGTGTTACACACCGTACACAGCGAAGTAGAGATGCATTGCGAAGAATGCTTGAAAACAATTGAGAAGGTTACACCCCTTGAAGTCGTTCAATGGATTGGTTTGATGCTCGCACATGCATTGAGCCCATGCAAGCGAATGGATGACGACTGGAATACCAATGAAGTAGGAGTGCTTCCAACGAGGGCCTTTGGCAAAGTGATGCCGCGCGGTCGGTTTCGTGATATCTCTCGTTTCCTCCATTTCACGGACAACAAGAATGCTGCAGCAGCTTCGGACCGAGTATGGAAAATCCGATCCGTTCTCGCTACGCTCGAAAAGACCTTCAAGGAAGGCTACATGTTGAGCTCGCACATTGCTATCGATGAAGGTATGCTTTCGTCCCACAACAGACGTAACCCGACAAGAACCTTCATGAAAGACAAGCCTCATCGATGTGGTTCGAAGTGCATGATGACGTGCTGCGCGAAGAGCGGATATTGCAAGAGGTACGCCTGTTGACATGAAGTATTTATTATTGCTTCTTATACTGACCTTGAATGTATACAATGACTGCTCAATAGGGTTGAGATGGATATTGGGGGAGCAGGCGACACTCCCGAATCACAGTCCATGGATACGAAGAATGGTCCTGCGGCTGTCATCAGAGACATTGCGTGGGTTTTCCTGGGATTGCCATACGAGGGTCGACGGCTCGTTATTGGTGATCGGACCTACACATCCATACCACTTGCTCAGCAGCTACGTGCGATGGGATTCAATTACGTCGGTACCATGCAAACCGATCGAAAGGGATGGTGCGATCAACTAAACTATCTGAAGAAGAAGTGACAAGCGCGGACACCTCGCGGTACATTCAGAATGACAGTGGCGAAGTCAAACCTTGGCCTTGTGGCTCTGATGTGGGCCGACAATACTATTGTCTATTTCCTGGCGTCTCAAGTGACTGCTGCACCAACCACCGTTCGGCGCCGTGAAAGACGTGGTGAGGTGAGTAACGTCCGATGCCCAGGGCTGGTTGCTGAATACCAACGCTACATGGGAGGGGTTGACCGACATGATCAGTTGTGGCTGCAAGCATATTCGATGCAGATGGCAGTAAGGTACGCCCTTTATGCTGACACTATCCAGTTAACAGTGCTGACGTATGCTGTTCTGTACTGCAGGTTCGCCAAATACTACAAGGGTCTACTTCTTGGCCTTATTGACATGGCTGTAGTCAATGCATACATCATCTACAGACATATTTGGGACAAAAAGCCACGGAAAAATTCGCACTTCGATTTTCTGGTGAGGCTGCACAAGGACCTCATCGCCGAAAATGAAGATAGCTTCACACGCTCAAGGCCAGCTCCAAACGTGGTCACGGACAAGAAGAGGGGGGGGGGGGGCGTTGTCCTACTACTGGGAGACATGCTCGCAAGGGAAGAGAAGGTTGATAACTTTGTGTAACAAGGAGCGCAGGCACCCGAAGAACGAGGGCCTGACGTGCACACAGATCTGGCACCTGGTGTGGCAAAACGGGGAGTTTGCACCCAAGGCACGCCACATCCGCGACCGTGGAGTAGCGAAAGAGTAGCTGGAAGTGCTAGTTGATTATGATAGGTACTGTGTTAGTTCGCACCGAAATATAAGCAGCGCAGCTAGTGTGGTTCATGATGCTGCATCTCCCACATGCGCGAGGAGTATGACGCTGAGATGATGCAGGACGACTCGGACAGCAGCGACGATAACGAGGACGACCTCACGTTCGCGGCCACGTCCAACGGCGTAGCTGAAGACGATGACGACGACTCCGCTCAAAATGGCCTCCCTCCCGCGTATAGTCCTTCCCACCACCAAATTCATAAATATCATGATTGCGTGACGTCGAGCGGTTAGCTGTGATTGGCTTAAATGAAAAGATTGAGAGCGAAAAATCGGCTTTGCAGGAATTATTACCCGGGAGGTTAGCTACAATCGGTGCGAAAAACGTCCAAAATGGTACTTGTCTACATTATACCATACCAAGCCCCACATTATTATTTATGCCGTCCGAGACAGGTTAAGCGTTTTATAAAGCGCAGTGAAATTGAGTCAGATGGTTTCGTAGGCATCATTGTAACCACGTGATACATCACTTCGCTGTGAGAGGTTGTGTTAGCCAATCAAGCAGCAGGAGTGCAGACAATGGTGCTTAGAATAGTATAGTAAACTTATGTAAATACAAGTAGGCAGACGTACGGCGGTTGTGAAACCTTCTAGAAGCTTCCATCCGCTCGAACTGCGGGGGGGGGCAGCATTTCTTTTTTAGCGCGCCCTCCCCCTAAGTCGACCTCGTTAAGATATACTGGTAGCACTTGTTGGTCCCAGCAACCTGATCATAAGGAGCCATGCCGACGAACGCTCAGCTGGGCGCCGAGATCGACCGGCTGAACCAAGCGATGGCGGAGCGCACGCGAGTGCCCAGCAACCTGCCCTAGTTTACCGGCAAGAGAGGGGAGGACGTGCGCGAGTGACTATTCCAGATTGAGAACGCGTGCCGCATCAACAGGATCCTCATCGAGGACTCAAGCACACGACTACCAGGGATCGCTGGGTCGGCTATGGACAAGCCGGCACCGGGGTGGTTCCTGCACTGGTCTTCGACGACGAGATTGGAGGAGCACAGGAGGTTTTTTCTCGTGAGCATGTGCTCCAACATTTCGAAGCGTCGAACTACCAGGCTGTTCTGCGTGAGAAGCTCCAACGCCTCAAGCAGACGGCAGACATCGAGAGCTACAATGGCGAATACTCGGCTCTTATCTTTCGTGTCGATGGCTTGAGCATGCTGGACCAAGTCCTATGCTACGCGAATGGTCTTAAACCTCGCAAGTGCACCTACGTGAAGCTGGAGAACCCTGAGGCGCTGAGCGACGCCATGGATCTTGCTGTCAAATATGAAGTGACTCACTTCGTGGATGACGTGCGCAACCGCCCAGTTGGTGGAGACAAGAAGAATGTTTCAGCTGATCTACCGACCAGCCACGGGAGACCTTACAAGGGGAAACCTTTCCGTGGAAGAGGTCGCTTCAAACCAAGGTCCGATACCACGCGCGTCGAAGGTCGTACCTGCTTCTTCTGTAAGAAGTTAGGTCATACCAAGGCCGACTGCTTTGCCTGGAAGAAGGAACAAGGCAGCTAGAGAAACGGTCAACCACGTCAGTGATGGAGGGTTCTGGCGTGGCCGAGAGTTTAACTGAAACACTTAAGTTTGAGAATATCAGCCTTAACGTTCTGTGTGAAACCCCTCTGGTCTTCAAGTCACGCCCGCTGTTCTCAGCAAACGATGAGATCAACGTGAGCGGCAAGAAAAACGATACCCGAAACATGTTGCTGGACTGTGGCGCCACCACGATCTACGCGTCAAACCGTTGGGTTGAGAAGAACAAGCTGCAGACAACTAAGTTCAGCGACAAGAGGATTCATGTCAAACTGGGAGACAACCAGATCGTCGAGGCGGAACTGGAAGTTCTGCCTGTGGACATTCTGGTGCCAGGTCTAGACAAAGAATACCAGTGTGTGGCTGTAGTCTATGCGATACCTGTTGAATTCGACTGCATCCTGGGAATACAATTATTCGAGGACATGCAGCCGCAGATTGACTAAAGACGTCGACGAATCGAAGGAAAAAGAAACCAGACCCTGCGCTGGGAACAAACAGGTAAAACCTGTGGACCGATCGAGGAAGGCGGAGGGGTGAGTGCCTCCGGGTTTCGGAGATCTGTCGAGGCGAAAGGCCTATAGGCGAAAAGACCCGATTCCTGGAGAGGCGCCACGCTGGAAACTGATATGAAGTCTGCAGTAAAGTCTGTTAACGAAGCAGAGCAGAAGGTAACCCCAAGTGTCGTCTGCGGAAGACATGATGCCGCGCAAGTCGACAAGAGTTCGGCTGGGAAAGACGGCGCTGAGGCGTCAGAGCGCGAGGGTACAGCATGAGAGGCTGGAGGCAGTAGCAGTACCCAGGGCAAAAACAGTATCGTGGAGAATATGTTCACGATGGGTGTTGTTGATGATAGTGGTGTCCAGACCAAGTACATCACACGCTAGAAATTGCGGAAGTTCATGAGAATCAAGACCAAGACAATCGACGAACCAGACTTCATGTTGGTACTGTCGAACGAGACGATCAAACAAGTAGCGCGGTCACTCCAGCGACGACGAGATCAACCCGAAAACGTCGGAAGCGCGAAGGCACAACGGTATCTCGAGACGGACTGGGAAACTTTTCGAGAAAATCCTACCTTCAATCTTTTTCACAGGGTACAAGGACAATGTGTTTCGACCCGAGCTACCTGAAGGCCTACCCGAGAAGCGCGAGATCGAACACCGGATTGACGTGGAGGATCCAAATTTCGCGCTGTACCGGCAGCAGTTGAGGCAGTCTCCAGGATTGCAACGTGAGATCGTGCACTGGGTCGAAAACATGGCAAAGAAGAAGCTCATTCGGCCCAGCATCAGCCCACACGCTACTCCAATATTTTGTGTACGGAAGCCAGTCAGTTGGCGGATCGTACACGACTACGGATACGTGAACACGAACACGGTGCGCCAGAGTACTCCGACGATACGGAAAAGACATCTTGGACGCCATGTCGGGTGCGTACTGGTTATCGACGATGGACTTGATGTCCGCCTACTACGAGGTGTGCATGCGTCAGGAAGACATCAAGTATACCGCATTTCAGGTGCTAAACGGACTCTGGGAGTACATGGCGTTACCCATGGGAGTCTGCAACGCACCAGCAACGATGCACCGGCTGGCATCAAAGCTGTTTCGTGTATTGAAGAACACGAAGTCGTTATATGATGACATCTACGTCTTCACCAAGTCCCGCGGTATTCAAGACCACCTCGGAGCATTGCGCAAGACTTTAAATATCTTGCGTGACAACAAGCTCTATGTCAAGCTTGTCAAGTGTGGCTTCTGCGCGGTGGAAATTCCGTGCTTGGGCTACTTCGTTGGGCACGATGGAGTACGCATGGATCCAGACAAAGCCCAGACGATCAAGGACTGGTCGGTGCCTAGAACTAAAGAGGGGCTTCACCGCTCCCCAGGTTTGACCGGCTACATCCAGCGATTTTGTCCGGCATACCCGTCGTTGACAGCGACCCTGTTTGCTCTCCTAAAGAAGCAAAACAAGCGCAACGCAAAGATTCACTTCCATGATGAGCAGTTGAAGAACTTCAATGAGCTCAAGCGGAGGCTGTGCAACCCGCCGGTATTGCAACTTCCCTACATTAGCCAACCCATGCATCTGCGCACGGACGCGAGCAAGTTTGCAGTTGGTGGAGTAGTATTCCACGTTGTCGAAGGCGTTGAGCGTCGCATGGCGTATACCAGCCGGAAGATGAAATCAGCGGAGCTCAACTACCGGACTCGACAGCAGGAGCTGTTGGCAAGCATTCACGCGCTAGCAGCGTTCACGGTCTGCGGCTTGGACAGACGGCCAATTGTCGAGACTGACCACAAAACACTGGAAGGGTTGTTCAAACAGAAGATGGCCAACCGTCGACTTGCACGCTGGTATAATATCCTCGCGGAGTACCAGCCGACATTCTCCTATCTTCCAGGTGCGAGGAATGGCATCGCCGACGCCATAAGCCGAAGACCAGACTTGCAGCCGGAGACACAGTTTTTCCACGACTTGAGCGTGACCACCTTCGATGACAAATCCTTCAGTTTAGCGACCAGCGAAGTTATCAGCGATTCCGAGTTGGTTACTCGCATCAAGAAAGCATACGCGAAGGGTCGCGAAGTACAAGCGATCATGGCGGCAATCAAGAGATGCAGACTTGACTCGAGGCTGAAGCGTGAACGCCAACATCAGAAGAAGTACCGGTCCTACTCTGAAGCGAACGGCCTTCTCTGGTACCAAAAGCCTGCGGATGACATACCACGTATTGTCGTGCCCAACTATGTGAAGTTGCGACAAACGATTATCAGTGAGTGTCACGACACCAACTACGGCGGTCATCCCGGTGCCGAACGGACGTACTTGGCGCTCGCACGCCACTGGTACTGGTCGAAGATGCTAAAATCAATTCAGAAGTTTATCGCGGACTGTGAACTATGTCGAATGGTCAAGCCACGGTTGACGAAGCCATCTGGTCTGCTTGAGCCACTGAGCATACCGTCCGAAAGCTGGAGGTCAATCTCCATGGACTTCACCTCCGATCCGCCGCGAACGAAGCGAGACGTTGACGCCAATTGGATCGCCGTTGATCGGTTAACCAAGCGTTGCCACTTTATACTTACAACCAAGACGGTGACAGGTGACGGCGTTGCTAGACTGTTCATCGATCAAATCTGGAAGCTACATGGCATGCCAATGCATATCGTCTCCGATCGAGACCTGAAGTTTGTGTCCGCCTTCTGGCAGCATGTTTTCAAGTCCATCGGAACGAAGCTGAACATGACGGTAGCGCACCGAGCACAAGGTGACGGCCAAACGGAGCGCATGAACCGAACGGTGGAGAAGTATTTGCGCTGCTTTGTCAGCCCGTTGCAAGACGACTGGGACGTGCATCTTGCCAACGCTGAGGTTGCAATAAACTCGACCGTCAACTCCAGCACGAAGCTTGCGCCGTTCGAGTCAGATCTTGGATACATCCCGCTGAATCCTCTTCAACTTGCAGCTGAACAGCTCGAACAAGTGCCCAAGAGTCGTCACGGGGCAATGTTCCACGAGCGGCAAGCCGCAATCCTACAACGCTGTCGCGATGCATTACCTGAAGCACAAGAGAGGATGCGCGACGCCTGCGATCGGAACCGCGTGGAGCAGACCTTTGAGGTTGGCGATCGAGTGAACTTGAGCACATAGTACCTCGACTCGAAACACTCTGGCCTGCCGAGCTCGACCAAGTTTGGACCGAAGTTGATTGACCCGTACACGGTCGTGCGGAAGGTCCGCAATCATGCCTACGAACTCAGCATTCAGGCAGGAAAACAAGTTACACACAGTCTTCAATACCGAATCATTGAAGCCCTAAAGGGTACCGAGCGTTTATCAAGGCCAATCGAAGTCATACTGGCAGACGGCAGTGTTGGTCAAATAGTCAAGCGTCTGCTCGGAAAACGTCGCCATAAACAGACCACGCAATTTATTGTGAACTGGGTGGGCGAAGAGAAGTCAACATGGGAATCGGTGGAGAATCTCTCACAAATTCCAGATCCCGCCGCAAACTTTGAAGAAACCTGGCAGGAGAAACGAAAGCGACGTTGACCAGTAACGACGGGGGGGGGGGGGGGGGCACAGACATATATGTATTCCCGGACTATATCCCCTACTGCTGCTGTTGCTGCATCATAAGTTTCTCCCTCTTGCGTTAAATCTTTGACTTGCGCTTTCCATGACAACACTTGTACCCCAGTTTCAGTTCGACGCGACACATCCACTTCAAGTGCTTAATCCAATGCTGGTAGCTGATGCGAGACAAACAGCGGCGGATCGTAACTGGTGTCGTAGTCGTCAAGCGCAATTAACCGCTTACCAGGTCCATGCGAGATCACAACGAAGCAATGTCCAAGTCCATACTCACAATATAGGCCCCAGCCTCAAGCGGTTAGCAGAAGTCATGGAGCGTACGAAGGTTTCCGCTCGAACTCAAATGGGTGTTGACCATCAAGCGGTCGTAATTCAACGATACACTTTGTCGCTGAAGCAACTTGAAGAATTCGGTGACGTCGTCGCGAGACACACCGCACTGGATCCCAGGAGGCTGTGTTTTTTCAAATGCATCCCAAGTCTCCATTGCTACTAAGTCCGGCCGACCGAGGTAGGACAGCGCCGACCGGAAACCGTCCGTGAAGCAAGTTCCAGCAGCGAACGCAACATCGCGCTCGCTCGCCCAAGCGGTAAAGGTTTCTAAGCTATCTGAAGCCTGCCAGTAATCCACTTCCCTAATCATGGAACGAGTAGTCGCGTTGTCCTGCTGCTTGGTTCAGACCCAGCTCAGCTGCAAGGTCCCTTCCTTCCAATGGACCAAGTAGCAACGATGCGGGAGTTCACCTTGAGCGTCGATCAAGCGCGAGACGGGGGCCTGAGCACTGTAATCCCACGGAGCCTCCGAGTCGTAGAAGGTCTGGTGCCTCGTGGAAGGGTGCCGCTCAGGTGGTGACGGATGCCAGTGTGACGTCTCGTCATCACGGAGCAGGCGAGAGCGCTGCGTACGTGCGGGGTTGTCTTTATCATCGCTATCATCGAAAAGGCCGGGCCCCATCGCCAATGTGCCAGTTCCGGAAGCAATTGGGCTTGTCGTGTAGGAACACGCTGAAATTATCGCTACCAATCGGTACGAGTCCCACCAACAACACACGTCTCCATGTTAACCCTTACGCGGTACAAGGGCGCATTTCTCGCTCTTTAAGCCGTTTTCCAAAACACGGTACGAAATCGCCCTCTTAAAGGGCGAGAAAATCGCCCTTTTGAACAAGTTCAAGTTAGTAATACACCGTATTTTATAA
>KQ473655.1:1700-18270 GCA_001314425.1 Phytophthora pluvialis | reverse complement strand
CTGGTTGGAGTCCGTCAGAACGGGCTTGATGGTTGTGGTCTTCACGGCGACGTCATGGCTAGCAAGCAGGCGCTGAATCACCCCAATAGAGACCTTGATGCTGAGAGCCGTGGCGCGAACAGTTGACCGTTGTAATACTGGGACAGCGAGGAGCTGCTGCTTTAGTTCACCTTTGTCGTATCCTTTCCTGCCTGAGTTGCCCTTGTATTTGCACGAGATGTCACCAGCGATGCTTCCTGCTGCGACTGATGCATTATACAGGCTCCAAATACTCTCCACAGTTTGTCTGTGCACGCCAAACCTGGTAGCAATAGCTGTCTGCGCTCCATGAGGCAGATCTCCGTCAATACTGCGTTTCAGAAGCTCGTGTAAGATTGCCTGGCGAGTAGGCTCGCTCACACTGCGTTTCCCCATAGCGTTGATACCGGAAAGGTCGATTGGTAAGTGTGGCGGGTGAAATGATGGGCGCCTTCGTTTTTGGATGGCTGTCGGAGAGCGCCATGAAGTCGATTTGCGGAGTTGAGCGACAAAATTTGTATTACCCAATAGCCGGAGACACCCTCTAACCAGGTGTAACATTTGGTTCTGATTGGCTGCCTACCGATCGCAAACGAATAATTTAAATGAAATGTCGATAATTTTACGATACGGAGGAAGTATATGTCTAAAAAGTGGAAGAGAGCGGTGGATAGCGAAAAATATCGGTGCTTGAACAGGCTGGCACTTCTCCAACACATTATGATGCTGAACAGCATTAAAGCTGGAGTTCCTCGTCCGAGTCCCCATTTAAGTAAGTGACGCAGGTTCTTGAACGCGGACGGTCTTTAAAACGACGGCATCTGCGGGGACATCGCGACTGCCTCCGTCCGGTGGTCCTCTGGCCAGTATAGTTGTTTTTCTACTTGACTGTCTTCCATCGTGCCTGATCATCCACACGTCCTACTTCATCACTTTATCGAAGAACTTCGGCGACGAGCTGTCTGCCAGCAGCTCAAGGGCGTTCGCTTTATCGGTGGACAAAGCGAGTTTTGTTTTTGTTTCTTTTTGTTTTTTGTGGTTGAAAAAGTAGTACTACATGTAGTTGACAATCAAGAAGCTGGCTAGCAAACATTCAATGCCAATCAGTTGCTGTAGGTTGACCATGTGCACACAACTCCACAACCTCCCGATATCGTCGACCATTTCTAGTGGGATCAACACAATCGCTGTCTCGCAAAGAGTCCCGGCGCGAGTTCTGGACACTCTCTTAAGATATCGCTTCCCCGTTGGGTGATACTTCGAAGTATATAGCCAAAGTTCCCTAAATCCACAAAGTCTGGTAGCGACAACGTGTTAGAGTCAGGAATTGACAACCTTCGCTGAGAATATTACGACCATCGCAGATTTTTAATTTCTCTTAGCTTGCTGTACGTGTGAATTCTCCGAAAATGTGCGCCGTGCCACGGTCCGTGCTGACAGCTTCTTGCTCTCCACGTAACAGTGGAGGCAAAACACACATTCTTGTCGGCACTTCTTGTCAAGGTCCGTCGGCAACACTTTCTTTACGGTGGACTTGCGGCAAATGGGGTGCATACAAAGGCAGCATCGCGAGCTTGCACCCTCTAGAATTTTGGCAAAGCCAGTCTGGAACTTCTCGAGGCAACATCGGCAAGTCGGGGTAGAATTTGGTTCGGAATCTGCGATCGGTTTCGTTTTTCGTAGAAGCCACGATAGTTTCTTCATGTATGCTTCCTCTATGACTTGCGGCACAGTCAACAGTCCCTGGCAGAAGATGGCCGTGCAAAGGTGTTCGCTGATACTGCCCAAGGGGTCCATGAATCCTCGAGTGTAAACATCCACCTCGCCTGTAGTAGTGTGAGGCCGCACGACATGGCAGGCCGACAGGGTCAAGCGTATCGATCCGAATTTCTGGAAGTCCGGTACCTCATCCAGCTTAATCGAGTGGTTGAGCCAGTAGCAATAGCGCTTGCCTTGGTAGTCGAAAGCTGCGCCTGTGGACTCGAGGACGAGATAGTCACGAGAATTCACGAAGCGCCGAGCAATCCCCGGGACTGCAAGCGAGCACCATTTCACCCCTAAGAAGCGAAACGGGTCGTCGTCCGTCGGACCATTAATCCGAGCGAGAATACGGATATCATCGATCGTGACGTCCCTGCTGCTCGTGCTGCGTGTTCGGCTCTTGGCTTCGGAGTCTGCTAGAAAGCCCAAGGCCACATCCTCGATCGTGCCTGGGACGACACCAGTGCAGAACACCAAAGGCGCGCGTGCTGGCCGGGACCTTTCCAAGACGTTCGCTTCCACATTGTTCGTCAAGCTGCACTCGTCCTGACTGTTCAAATCCTCCTCCAGGTACGTTACGCTTGGGTACGTCTCGGACAGCGCGTACTTGTTGTAGTCCAGGGAAGACGGGTAGAACGACGGCATCTGCGGGGACATGACGACCGCCTCGGTCTCTTCGCTCACAGATCGATCCCGGTGGGATCTGTTGGTCGAGCGCTTCCGTGGCCTATACGCTGCCATGTTGTTCTTCTCCTTCACAACTTTCCACCTTGTTTGGTCAACTCTGCGTCCTTGGGCGATGAAGTCGTCACTAGCGCGTAGAGTTTCAACCACGAGTTGATCTGCCAACAACTCGAGAGCGTTCGCTTCGGCAGCAGGCAGAGAGAACGGTCTCGGCGGGTAAACGTCGCCGGGTTGAGCCATCTCGTGTCGCTATGTCCGTCTCAATGAGGAATATCAACACTGAGAAGGAAGCACAGCAGAAAACTCTCGACTACACCTCCAGCGCACACGATCGATCGCCTCCGCGAGCCATGATGCTGTCAGGCGCCCGCCCAAATTGGACAAGCCAGCGGTAACGAGCGTACAAAGCGGCATGATGGTGCTGGGCGCAAGTCCTCGGAATCCGCATAATCTTCAGCTCTCAACAACGTCGACGTCCGTGGCCATCCGCTCGAAGTTCGAGTCCGAGCCCCTTGTCCAGACCTTGCCAATCTCTTGCGTTCTCGAAAACTGTTATCGCGGCGATCCAAGCACTGCCACCACTCTGTTGTGACCATGGGCTGCAACCGAGGAGGGGGGGGGGGGCAGTTCCATTTCGTGATACAATTAATGCAATATTACATGTGCCTCCATCCGTTTCAACCTCGTCACTTCAGCTCCTCGTCTCAAATGAGCTCCCCGCTCACCTCTCGACAAAGAAGACCAAGCTCTCGAGCTCTCGACGCCGCGACTGGCATCTTGAAGTGCTCAGCCCCACGTCCCGATGCCGGAACGATTTGCTGAGCAGTGGTCTTGAGGATTTGTAGCGCCATCATCACTTTTGGTCCGTCCCCCCACGCCCGTCGAAGACGTACCGTACCTCAGTCCAGTAGGAAGCGGCCAGAAGCTACATGTACATGTAGCACAGTACTCTACGCTCGGCATTTCGCGAGCTGTCACTCCCCCATGGCGCGCCATGTCGTGCCGTCGTGGTGGACAAGCCGTGGGCTCAGTCCATGACCGGGCAGATGCAACACCAGTCTCTCCGCTCCCTCCTGCCCCTCCTTTGCCTTTTCGCAGCACCCGATCGCTCGGGCTCACTTGACACGTTGCGTCTTGGTCGAGACTGCTCCAAGTTTTCGAAAAACGGGAATTCCACGACGACGACCATGGGGAAGTCCAAGCTGCCGCCCAACGTGTTCCCGCCGCTGCAGCTCTCTACGTCGGAGCAGCAGGCCATCGTCACCTACACGGACGAGCTAGTGGCCGAGACGTTGCTGGCGAGCGAGAAGTTCATCGCGCACCATCGCAAGCTCAACCCGGAGCGCTGGAAGTACGTCAAGACTCAAGAGCACCTCCACGTGTACCGCTCCCGGCGACGCAAGAGCTCGTCGACGCTGGAGCCTCCGCAGCTCTTGTCGTTGTCTGAAATGAGCAGTGAAGGCAGCTTCGCCTCGTCGGACGGTCAAACCAAAGCCTCGACGAGCTCGAGGGGTCGAAGCCACCGCCACGATTCCGACTACTTGACGGACGGTTCGCTGCTGGCACGCGCTCGGCCGCACCGGGTGCCGCTTTTGATCGTCACTGGCAAGATGGAGGGCACCGTGGAGGACGCAGCCTTCGGTGCGCTCGCGGACAACGAGGCTCGGTGGCAACTACGCGACGCCTACATCGGCGACGAATACGACGACCAGAAGATTCTAGCGACGGTCGAGACGCCGTCAGCGGACGACCCGTTCCGCTTCCTCGGCGTCAAGTGGGCGACTAAAGCGCTGGGCACGTTCATTACCCAGCGCGACATGGTGTACGTCGAGTCGACGGGCATCACGCGGGACTCGAACGGCGAGCGGGTGGCGTACGTGCTCATGCACAGCTACGCGCTGGATCGGGTGCCGGAGCTGACCGAGTTTGGCGTCATTCGCGCCCGCATCTCTTCGTGCTTCATCCTTCGCTCGCACTCGGAGAGACAGGTTGAAGTGTTCTGCCGGGCATTCAACGACATGGGCGGCGACATCATGGATGGCGTCACGGTTAGTCTTTTCAAGGAGACGCTGCTGGCCGTCGGGGGGCTGGTGCAGTGCGCGTACGTCAAGAAGCTCAAGTGGCAGATGAGTGCTCGGGAGCGCGAAGCGAGAGAGCACGCTACGACTCTCGCAGCTCAAGCCCACGCGCCAACCCATTGCGCGGCATGCCACCACTCGTTGAGCAAGTTCGGGCGGCTTGTGCAGAGTGGGGCGGCCTGCCAAGTCTGCCGCCGGGTCTTCTGCGGCAAGTGCACCGTTTCCAAGCGGGTGGGCGTCGACTTTGGTAGCGCCGGTGGCATCACGGAGAAGAGCATGGACTTCTGTCAGGAGTGCATGGGGCTTGCTATGAAGTTGTCCGCTTGGAGCGTGGCGTTGGAGACGCTGCCAAAGGACTCGCATCGAGCGCGCAAGAACAGCTCCTTATCGTCGTCCGCAGTCAAATCCTTGTCCAAGTCGATGACCAAGTCGTTGTCTGTGACGAGTTCTGGCTAGTCCCAGGGGCAGACAGCGCCGACTGCGAGATGATGCGTTAGCTGTAGATAATTATGATGGTCGAGACCAAGTGCGTGGGAAATGAAAGGGAACTAGCTGCATGTGTAACATGGCATTTTGGCGTTTAGTGGAGAGTTAATCTCGAAAATATCGTCGCGCTGATATGCCAGGACAATTCTAAACTCGTGAGCAACGTTACGGTAAGTGTGTTTGAAGTGTTCGTCGTCAAAGGCGGAACCGCCTCGAGTGTAACCAAGGTCATCGTGTGGCAGCCGACAGCTCTGCCGCTGCAGAGTTCCATGCCCCCGTCGTTGCTGGCGAAGTTGATGATTCGCGACGTGAGCGTCGTGACCACAGACGCACAAAGCGTGAGAACGGGACGCCAGACGATATGCTTGGCTCGCACGTCTGCGGATCATTCGTGCCATTCACAGAGTGTCATGGAGCCTAGAAGTTATTGGTGTTGGGCTCGTGGATTGGAAGGGCTAATAAGTGCACCACCTGCTCGATAAGATTGTATTGTAGGTGCCT
This sequence comes from Phytophthora pluvialis, assembly GCA_001314425.1. Lineage (NCBI taxonomy): Eukaryota > Oomycota > Peronosporomycetes > Peronosporales > Peronosporaceae > Phytophthora > Phytophthora pluvialis. The sequence goes on along the minus strand of KQ473655.1, from coordinate 12,742 downwards.
GCTCTAGCATCACGGATTGAGACTAATCTCGAAGTTAACATTACACCTTGTGGTATTCGTACGAAGATCATGCAACGCGTCCGTACCAGCCACAGCTCATTCCATCCGGCGAAGTCAGCTGGCACAGCAAGTGGAGCTTCCAGGGCTATTTGCTGATCCGGGTTGCGACCAGCGCGTCTGAGCTGGAACTGACAAGTATTCCTGAATCCGCACTCGACAGCAACATGGACGCTGCTGTTAAGTACCTGCCCAAGCCTTTAACTTTATCTGCAGCTGCAGCACACGCTCTCGAGCAGGTAGCCGACCAACTCGTGGCTGAAACGCTGCGTGCAAGTGATGAGTTTATCTCTCAAGGCCGTGCCGTCGACAACGTTCACTGGAAGACGTTGAAGAAGAAAGATAATCTGACATCGTACCGCTCACGAAATGATGGAGCAGCCAAGTCTCAACGACCACGGATAGCTAGCGCGGACACCGACGCACTGGCAGAATCTCCCGAGATGCCCGAGTTTTACCCGATCACGGAAAAGAATATTCAGAGTGCCTTGAGTGCCTCCTACTTGGGTGTGAGTGCGACTTGCCCCGAAGCGAACGACTTTGAGGAAAACACTGTCGAAGTCGTCTTGGAACAGAAGATCATGGAGATGTCAAGGCCTGAGAACGCGCCGATGGTTTTTTGCACTGGTTCAGTGCCTGGTACCGTCGAGGACGCAGCGCTGGGGTTTCTCGCAGACACAGAAATTCGTACTAGAGCACGCACCTCCCAGTGTACTGATGCAAATGTCGATGATGCGCGGATCTTAGCTCGTATTCAAGGGCCCAGCTTCGAAGACCCGTTTCGCTTCTTGGGAGTCAAGTGGCTGACACTCTCCACTCCTGGTGCCGCAAGATACTTCGTCAAGCCTCGTGATTATCTCTTCCTCGAATCGAGCGGAATGGCTCTTGACTCCGACGGGGAGCGGTTTTGCTACCTGCTCAGCCACTCGATCGTGCTGGAGGAGGTTCCCGAGTCCGTCAGCTCTGGGTTCGTACGGCAAACATTCTCTGCCTGCCACATCATTCGACCTTCGGGTACTGAAGGCGAGTTGGAAGTCTTCAGTCGCGGGTTCACGGACTCCGTTGGGTGTCTTGCCGAACGGTTAAGCATGAGCCAGTACGGCGATGTACTGATGGCCGTGCCGCAGATGATCGAGGAGGCGTACTCGAGAAAGCTCGTCTGGCTGCTTCAAACCGAGCCTCAGGGTGTCGGCAGCCTTCGTCTAGCTCTAGCCCCTGGGCGTTCACTTGATACTTGTCAGAGTTGCAATGACAAGATGAACAGCGGCATCGGGAAGCTGTTCGACTACGCGATTTGTGTTCTCTGTCGACAATGTGCATGTCGAAAGTGTACAGTCAAGAGATTGTTTTCGCAGGAGGCTGGCGAGTCAGAACGCCAGAAAAAGATAGCGATCAAGTTCTGTCTGAAGTGCTATCTGGAAGCGAAGAACTTGTCGGCGTGGCAGGTGGGGGTCAACTCGCTCTCGGTCACTGGTTACGAGTAGAAAAGGATTCAAGCGTTTGATAGTTGTGTTGATTAGAAACACATAATACGTCATCATACTGAAGATATTATCTTTCGCAAACCTCGCCTCGCAATGATCCTCCTGCCCATTCACTGTGAATATCCAAGCTTTTGATAGTTCTCCACCTTGAGCATGGCAAGCTGTGTAGTGGGCTTTTCACTGAAGTTTGCGTGGAGATAAAAGCAACTCATTGTTCTACGGCACCTTCTCCCTGCTCCGCATCTTCTTCACTAACTTTCTTGGTGCGTTGCTTCTCTTCCAGCGCTGCCATTGTTGCGCCGATATCGTGGACGAAGTTGAAGTACACGTATCGACAGTCGAACTCCATGTCGTGCCAGTAATTCACCGAGATAGTTGGGCACAAGTGCGCCGCTCGGTGATACCACAGCGACGGCAAGTACAGCACCTCTCCAGCATTCAGCACAACCTCAATCGGACTCAACGCGCCCGCGAGCGGATACCTCTCCGTGTCAATATTCAGCGGGTCCACGGGGATCCACGGCGTGTCTCCTTTGTCAGGCGCCGACAAGATGGTCCATTTGTCATGCTGCGGGTACTTGTCGTGGAAACGCTCCGAGGCAACCAGGTCCGTCACAAGGTGCTCTTCCTTCTCCGGCTCGGGAGACTCCGCGTGGCGATATCTCGCAGACGCAAACTCCCGCTCATACAAACAGCCAACCGCCGACGGTGGCAACAACGTAAAGTGCTTCTGGCCCTTCACCACGCAGTAAAAGTTCTGTCGTTTACAGCCCCCATCAGTCCACAGTAACAAAATACACAAAAACAAACGGTCAGCCCTACCTCGTAGTGGTCCTTGTGCATGGTCGACACGGCTCGCTCGTCGCCCATCCAGATATTCACGGCCTCCGGTTCGTTGCCGAACGCCTCAACCGCCAGCGCCATAGCGGGCGGCACCTCGTCAAACAGCCCCGGAAATTGCTCTCTCAAGCTGTCGTTCTGGTGCGACAGGTAGGGCACGCCGTCGAAGCCCTCGCGGTCTTTCAGGATCCGCAGGAAGTCCGCCATGGGCATGTCCCTCTCCTCGGGCATTACGAAGAGCTTCTCGCGGTGTCCGGGCAGCTCCAGCACGGCGTCTCCGAAGCCGAACGGCGTCACGTCCACAGTCACCGGGTGGTCCCCGCTCTTGGCGACGAGGTGGTCGTCATCCTGCCAATTGGCCATTGCGCGTGTCCACTGCGGACTCGTCATGGCGTTCAGCAGCACGACGGGCACGTTGCGGCTCACGAACTCGCGGTGGAACGACAACGGGGTGACGCTGGAGGCGTCCACGCGACGAACCGAGTGTAACGGGGCCCAGAAGTCCTGGCTGTCGCTCTGTAGACGACGGAGCGCGGCGGACGTCATCGATGCTTGTCAATGCTGGCCGTCGGTTGTGAAACGGCTGACGTAGTGTGGCGTACGTAAAGTCGACACTAGTGATGATTGGGTAAAAATAAGAGTCACGCTGGAGCGACAGCGCTGGACGAAGGTGAGAGTTTTTCACGCGTGGGGGTGGGAACTGCATGGGCTTTGGTAACAATGGAGCAGTCCGAGCCCCGGAGCGGGTCGTTCGGTTCCTAGAGCCCCCGATTTGTACCTTCGTAGCAACTCGTCAGAAACACGTTATCGAGGATGGGCGACTGACGATGACGTTACACCGTGAAACTGGATAAACTTTCTGCCCTTCAATCGCCGCCACGACCAGAGCGCGTGACGCCACCTTTCAGCTCTTGGCTCTGTCCTCATCCGGTCAACCACACCAGCTCGGAGGAAATGGTCAACTTTGAGTGCGTCGAATCTTGTGCTCGGCATCGAGGCACAATTCAACGATCTGGCTGGCCGAAAGAACTCGCGCCAGGCTTGATGGCAAGACCCACCTCAATGTTTAGCTAGGACTTGACTTAGTAAGGTCTCTCAAGCTACAGTAACAGTCTCTGCACGACGAGGCTGGAATTTAACTGACCAGCACTGCGACGTCTCCAGCACCGAGCGAGAGAGCATCAAGCAAAGTGTCGCGGAGACCGACGCCAGGCGTGAAGCGACTTCCACGCAGCAAAAGCTCTTTGGTGCGGAGTTTCTTGCAAACCGGTTGCGAGCCTTCATGAGCGCTGGCCCACAACCTGCAAAGCGAACAACGAGACACCAGTGCGATCGTGCACAGCAACTCGTTCCCGCACACGACCAAGGGATTTGTACATGTACAGTGTACATTGTACACTGATCGTTTTGCCCCGACTACATGTACAGCTGCCTGACCTCACGGCTGGTGAGCGTGGCATCGTAGCAGTGCGCGATCCCACGCAAGCGGCACTTCTTAATCTGCCACACCGAAACGAGATGGGTCGGGCCAACGTCGTTTACCCGCCCAAGCCGCTCACGCTGTCTGCGGCTGATGCTGCTGCCTTCGAAACATTAGCAGACCAACTCGTGGCCGAAACGCTACGGACACACGACGACTTGGTATCCCAAGGACGCGTCGTCGACTTGATGCGATGGAAGGTCGTGAGGGAGAAACACAACATGACAGCGTACCGGGCTCGGAAACGTGCATCGACCAGGTTTGGGCGTGATCGAGTCCCAAGTGACGTGACGGAAGCAGTCCCGGCATCTCCGCAGATGCCGTCGTTCTACCCAGCGATGGACGAGAAGATGGAGCACGCGTTGTCCGAAACGTATCCGAGCGCCACGTGCCTGGAGGCCGATTCCGACGACGAACTGCAAGACGAGTTCAGCTACGTAGATGTACTAGAGCAGAAGGTGTTGGAGAAGACAAGGTCGGGCCGCGTCCCGATGGTCTTCTGCACAGGCGTCGTGCCCGGCACCGTCGAAGACGCAGCATTCGGCTTCTTCGCAGACACCGAAGAACGGAGCCGCATGCGGAATTCAAGCAACAAAGAGCTGGTTGTGGACGATATGAGGATCCTCGCACGCTTCCAAGGTCCGACAGAAGACGACCCGTTCCGCTTCTTAGGGATAAAATGGTGTCTGCATACGCCTCGAGGCGCCGCTGGGCGCTTCATCAAGCCGCGCGACTACGTGGTCCTCGAGTCGACTGGCATGGCGCTCGATTCGGACGGCGAACGGTTTTCCTATGTGCTGAACCACTCGATTGAGCTCGAAGAAGTGCCGGCCGTTCGGAGCTGTGGCATTGTGCGGATTGTGTTCTCCGCCTGCCACATTGTGCGACCGCACGTCACCGCTGGGGCCATCGAGATCTTCTGTCGCGGGTTCATGGACACCCGCGGATACATTGCCGAGCACTTGTGCACGTACATGTTCTGCGACGGCCTGATGACGGGCCCCCAAACCGTCGAGGAGGCGTATACGAAGAAGCTGGTGTCGCTGTTCCAGGCACGGCGTCGAGCAGACACAAGCGTCAGTCTCGCGTCACTGCAGCTGTCCGGCACGTGTTCGTGCTGTCACCACAAATTGCACACGGGGCTCACAAAGCTCTTGGAGCGTAACAACATGTGCCAGCTCTGTAGACAAACCATGTGTCGGAAATGCTCGGTGAAGAAGACGCTGCTTATTGGCGTCGATGGGTCCAAGCAATTGATGCGGAAGGCCATGGATTTCTGTCTGAGCTGCTATCTCGAAGCCAAGAACCGCTCCGCGTGGAAAGTGGCGATGGAGACGTTGACACTCACAGAATAAACTCAAGTGCCGGCGGCTCGACGATAAAAGATAAGTACAGTACTGTATTCCTTATTTCGACATGTACAGTAATACGCAATCGAGCATGAACCAAGATGTGGAATGGCTGGCGACGCGATCAGAGCTCGCTGTGCTCCATGTAAATTGTCGCAGTGTGCCCAGCTCTGTAGGATGCACGAATCGCGAGAATCACAGGCACCGCCGCCCCATTTTCTGCAAGACATCCTCCATTTGTCTCTCTCGCGCCTATCCTCGAGTTAGGGAATCGCAACCCTCGGTCTCAACATCCCATCGTCAAGGCAGGCAAAGAGGCAAGGCAGACATCCGATCGTGAAAACTTAAGCCAAGTCGGCTGCTTCTTGAGATCGGACTGGCTGGTGCATGAATATGCAGTCGCTGCTCAACAGCCGATGCCCAACTTTTGCGGCGCGCAGAGTTCGTCACTTGCCAATTTACTCCGCGCGTACATACAGCAGAGATGGAGAACCATGGGTTCGTTTACCCGCCAGTGCCCCTGAAATTGTCGCCCGAAGATGAGCGCTCTATCGAAATGATAGCCGACCGACTCGTAGCGGAGACCTTGCACGCCAGCGAGGACTTCGCAGCCCAAGGACATGTGGCCGACCCGAGCTGCTGGAAGCGGATCAAGCAGAAAGACAACATCGTTGCGTACCAGGACATCTCCAACCCTCGCACCGCGACGCGAGAGCGGGTCTGGAGCGAGGACACCGTCGTGGTGACAGCTTCTCCGCAGAACCCGACGTTCTACTCGACAAGTAACAGGTCACTGCAGCTTAACGAGGGTTTCCACAATATCGACGACTACGACTCCGAAGACGAGAGAGGCCTCCATCACGACGCCTTCACCAAGTTTGGAGCAAAAGCTGGTGCGGACATCGGGGTGCTGGAGAAGTTCCGACCAGCGAATGCACCGACCGTCTTCTCGCACGGCGTTTTCCCCGGCACGGTGGAGGACATGGCGCTCGCGTTCTTAGCAGATACGGATGCGCGAAGCCACATGCGCTTCAATACCAACAAGGAACAAGTGGTGGAAGACACGAGGATTCTTGCGCAAATTCACGGACCGACCAAGGACGACCCTTTCCGGTTTCTTGGAGTCAAGTGGTGCACGAACATGCCAAGCCGAACAATGTCGCTGGTTGTGAAACCCCGGGACTACCTGATCATCGAGTCAACTGGCATGGCGCTGGACTCGAACGGAGAGCGCTTCACCTACCTGCTCAATCACTCGATTGAGCTCGATGAGGTGCCTGATTTCCGGGATTTTGGGTTGGTACGCATTACCTTCTCTGCCTGCCATATCATGAAGCCGCACGATAACGGCGAGACTGTGGAAGAATACGCGAGGGGCTTCTTGGTCGTTGGGGGGAGCTTCAGTGTGCGCGTCGGCGTTATCCAGTTTGCTGAAGGCATTATAGCAATTCCACGCGTGTTGGAGGAGGCGTTTCTGAAGAAGCTCGCGTGGATGATGCACCACCAGCATCGATGGAGTGCTAGCAGCAGCAATTCAAGCGAAACTAGCAGTAGCTTCAGTAGCAGCAGCGGGGCAAAGTCCTTGTTGGAGAAGGCCAGTAGCTGTCCGTGTTGCCACGGGAAGCTTTGTTCGCGAAGATTGGGGAGTTTTATGGAGAAGAGTTCAGGTTGCAGGCTCTGTCGAAGGGCTGTCTGCCACAAGTGCACGGTCAAGAAAATGCTGCCGGTGGAGGGTGCGCGTGGCCGACATATGAAGAAGAAGGAGCTGGAATTCTGCTTGGACTGCTACCTCAAAGCGAAGCGGCTGCCTGCGTGGAACGTTGCAGTGGCGACGCTGTCCAAAACTTCCCCGTGGATTCTTCGAAGTACTTCAAAGAACTAGAAAACGTAGATAAAAAACAATAGACTATGTATGAACTTCACATGCTGCCTTGACACTTGCCTTGTGTACTTCGTATCGGACTGAGCCGCTTATGCTAGCATAGGCAGCTTAATTACCAGGTAAGGCAATTAGTGGTTGTGACAATAGTATTGAAAAATTGATTGTAAGCCCAGTTGACACAGCAATTAGTATTGTTCAATACTCTAATTGTAGTGGTCGGGTGACCACAGATTACGGTTAGCCTTGAGAAAGACTAGGAGTTCTAATGTTGCGGGTTTAATTGCGTCGGGGAAATGAGCATCGACACGGAAAGCTTGTGTATGGTCGTTGATCTTGAGAGAGATCTTTTCCGAAGCCGCCTTTTCTGCTGGTGTCAACTTCTTGTCAGACTGGAGCTTGACAAGACACTTTCATAGCTGTAGCATTATTCACAATCGATGCACGCGCACACAAGCACTTCTTTGTCATAGGATAGCTCGCAATGGTGTGGTCTAACAAGGCTAGCACCTCCTTCATGGTCATATTCTCACTCTCAAGCTCAACTGTAACAGAATTCAGTCGCGTGAGATCTGCCAGTAGGTCGGAAAGGGGGGGGGGCAATAGCTTCAGCAGGTGATAGCATCAACCTTGTCGTTCTTGCACTTGGTCGCGCCGGCGCTTTTCATACGCTGCAGGTAAGGGATCAGCTCAACCCAGCATGAAGAACATGTGTGCCTTAAGTTGAAGTGTGCGTCGGGAGGTCGATGACATCGGCGTCAAACCAGGCCTTGCAGACTACAAGTTGCCCCTAGGCGTTTTGGAGGGAGGCAGACGGCTTCGAGCATTCACTAGGGTGACACATTCACACTGAGAGAATCCCAGGCGGTTGGAGAGAGCTCTGTAGACCAACGAATCGCGGAGGCGCGCTGCCAGGACTTACAGTTCTTCACTGCCAATCATACACCACCACAATTTAAATATTGCAATACAATACAAGCATTGTATTGGCGTCTACAATACCGCAATTTATAAATTGCAATTAAATATTGCACAACGCTACCAGTAATGCGCTCGCATGGACAAGCTCTCGAGTATGCACGATGTCACGAACTGAGAAACATCTTGCTGTCGCCTGACAACGCGTTATCTTTAACTTGGACTCTGCCTTGTTGTCCCCAAACGACAAGTCCCGACGGATTCGTTGACTCTGGCGTGCGAGCATGGACGTCACCGTTGAGATGAACACGACGTACGCCTCAAGTACGTTCGTTCTGCGTAGTCCAGTGTCAAGAAAATGGTGCACGACATGCATCACGTTTGCTGCTATGAGCTTAAAACTAAGTAACTATCTGGTGGGGATTTGGGTCGAACTACATGTAGATCAGCTGGTAATAGACAACGGACTTCCTACGGCTTGGGCAGTGTCGCCACTGCAACTCTCCACGCCGACATCTTCTTGGCCTTCAGGTAGCAGGTCAAGCAGAACTCGAGGCTCTTCTTACTCGCCATGTCAAGCGGGAGGTTCTTCTTCACCGTGCACTTCTTGCAGACCTTACGCCGGCACAAGAAGCACGTCGTGCTGCTCTCGAGCAGCTTCTTGAACCCTTTAGTAGGGAGCTTGTGGCAGCACGCACACCCCTCGTGCTTGTCGTCGTCTCCGTGGCTGTACTGTCGTCGAGCGTACGCATGTACAAACCACGCCAGCTTTTTCAGATAGGACTCCTCCACGACTTGAGCAGTGTCCAGCAAGCTGTCGCAGAACAGCTGAGTCGATGCTGCGACGCTAAAGTGGCCGCCGGCATTGCTGTATCCTCGGAAATACACCTCCACCTCTCCCTGGATATTGTACGCACGCAGGATACGGCAGCTCGACGTGCGAAGCCGCACCAGTCCTTGCTTGCGGTATTCCGGGACCTCCTCAATCTCAACGGAGTGGTTCAGGAAGTAGTAGACTTTCTCGCCGGTCGAGTCCAGCGCCATGCCCGTGGACTCGAGCACCACCACGTCTCGGGGCTTGGCCACAACACTTCCTGCCCGGGTGGTCGAGTTGGAGCTCCACTTGATGCCTAAGAACCGGAACGGGTCCTGCTGAGTCGGGCCGCGAATCTGCGCCAGGATGCGCATGTCCTTGACGTTCACGTCCTTGCTCGTGGCCGCGCGCATGATGCTACGCTCCTCCGTATCCGCTAGGAAGCCGAGCCCCGCGTCGTCCACCGTTCCCGGAACGACACCGCCACCGAACACCATGGGGGTGTTGGGCGGACGCGACTTGCCGAGCACGCTCTGTTCGGGCGTCTCGCCGTCGATCCTGCTGTTCTCGAAGTAGTCTGAGCCCCCGAGCGAGGAGGACTCGTCTTCGTACGACAGGTGCGTGTTGCTGCGGCCCATCAGTTCACTCAACGAGCTGTCGGTCGAGTACAGCTTCGGACGGTGCACGAAGGACGACTCGACCGCTTCTTCCGTGCCAAGTCGGTCGCGTCGGGCACGCCGCTGGCCGCGAGACCGGGAACGGTACGCCGTCATGCTTCCCCTCTCCATCACGACTTTCCAGCGCTCGAGGTCGATGGAGCGGCGGTCCGCGATGAATTCCTCGCTGGCCTGCAACGTCTCGGCCACGAGCTGCTCAGCCAACGTCTCGTACTGCTCCTTGTCCGTGTGCGTGAGCACCAGCTCCCGGGGCGGGAAGAGGTGGCCGGCGTCCCACGAATCTCCGAACCTCATGCTGCTGACGGCGTTGACGGTCGTCGCACGGGTGGGAGGGTGTCCGAGCGAGAGCGCTTCGCGAAATGAATCATGCCGGGTGTGTGACGGCCGATGCGGCCAGCTGGGATAGGATAGTTCCGTCCTGTGCCACCGTCATGCACCGGGGTAAAAGATGAAGACAGAGAGAGAGAGAGCCGTACAGTAGCGGAGACCCCACCTCTCGGCTTTTACAGCGCCAGTGGGAGGCGAGCGTGGCTCGGGATCCTTCAACTGGGATCGGGGCGTCTTCTTCGGGTGGGCAGCAGCTCGTCGTCGCGTCGCGCCATGTGCGCTGTGAGACTTGAGGGCGTAAGGTCTCTTCAGCCTGGAGTCTCCAGCCTGGAGAGTCTCCTTGAGAGGAAGAAGCCATGTAGAATCGGACAGGGACATCCGCTCACGGTGGAGAAACGAGGCCCGGAGCTCCGGAGGATAGGGACCCGCGGCGCCAATAAGCCGGCGCAAGATGTCCGCGTGTCGGCCCAAGTCTGCGGCGCTACGTCGCGACGACGGTGCCAAGTGGAAGGTTCGGGTGCTGACAAGACAGACAGACAGCACCCGCCAGGTGTGAGCTGTCAAATTATTCGCCTTCAAGCACTGCCGGAACGGGGCTGGAATAGCCACCACTCTGCTCGAGCATTTGCTCCGCAGTGGCTGGAACAGGATCATCTGGAATCTGGCTAACGTTAGACCATTAAGCCGCATTATGCGCTCGCTGCATGCTGTCATGTCGGCGGCGGGTACACATGCAGGGAGCGGGTCGGGACGGCGCCGCACCGAGTAGATGGGGGTCAAAAGTTTGCGATGGATAGGCCGCTTACAGGATCGAGCTTGCCGGCTCGACTCGACTCGGGTCGCGTCTGCAGCCTGGGACAGGGGACCTTATCGGCGCAGGGTGTTGAGTGCTCCGGGATGGCGAGACCAAGGCCGAGGCGGTCGCCAAGTTGCTGTCGGACAAGAGCGGATTGAGACCGCGATAGTGGGCAGGTGCTGTCGAGATGGTGCGCGGCGGACAGCACAGCACCGCTCAGTACCACGTAAACCGTCATGTCTACATTACTGAGCGCCGCCAATTCTTTCGCGGCGCCGCTGGGGTTGTACAGCGCCCGTGTATGAACCACGGTCTTCTGTGGACGTCAAGGACTCCGTGAGAGAGATTCATGATCGTCTATTTACATATTGTTATGCGCAAGAAGTCTGAAATGTCCTAAGCCAGGAAATAAGCGCCGGTT